>JACCGJ010002997.1:0-16967 GCA_013407085.1 Atriophallophorus winterbourni | reverse complement strand
CTTGTGTTATTAAACTTCGCGATCGATTGGACAATGAAGCAGGCGCTTGCAGACTATGACAGTATGATGCTGAGTTCGAGCGTATCGATTTCTGATTTGGAGTAGGCCGACGACATCGTAATGTTGTTGGAACTTACTTACTTTCTTCATTTTTTGCGACTATCTCCACCTGGAGGATGAGTCGGCTTTGTTGATGTCATTGATTGCAACCGCCCACGGACGATGATCAAAGGCGAAATCCGCGCAGAGCACAATGCGCGTCCCCTACAGTTCATGAGTCATGAAGTCTCGGGAATTTGGGTACAAATGGGCGTCCCCAGCGCCACTCGGCGTTTGTTCGAGTCAGCTTCTCTAGCCTTTGCACAACCAAGTGCGACCTGCAAGGCAACAGAGAGTTGCTAGAAAGAGGTGGTGTGCATAAACTAACCGCTTACGGGACTCTGCTTCGGATTTTCCCTCAGGGTTTTCTCCCCATCATTTCCCGCGATCGGGTATCCCGCAAGGCAGCGGAGGTTTAAAATCAGGGTTTCCTTCGCTTAGATTGAATGCCACTGGGCTAACGAGCTCCATTTGTCCAAAGCAAATTGGTTTTCAGGAGCCATTTACTCGCCCGGGCCCCTTATCCTGTTAGTAGAAGCAGTTCCGTCGGGCTCGGGGCGACACTCATGCAGCCCAGGAGCTGGACTTGTTTGTCAGAGGCTACTTGAGACGAGCGCCATATGGGAGCATTTTATAAACAGTGGGAGCTTATCCCCACTGCCACCCCCGGCTGTGACAACCTTTGGAACGCTTCAGCCGATTGTCGAACGCCTCAGCTCATTTGCTTCTATGCTGGGGGTACGAATCAACACGCGTAAAACAAAGTATTTCACCAACGCTGTCGGACCTCACCTACCTCTGAATACTGATGGCGAGAACGTTGAGGTCGTGAACACCTTCCATTATCTTATCTCAGATCAATACCATGACTATGAAAATCCTACAATATGTCATAATTAATCTAAGAATGGTTATATGCAATCAAAAACGTGGAAGGAAGCAAAGGGCCACAGTCATAAATAACACAAGCTTAAATAATTTCTGCTTAGTGGAACTTAAAGAGATGTATAATGATACTACAATACCAGATCTCATGATCTCACTAACTGAGTAATCGGTGTAGTAAAAAATATATTTTCAGCACAAAATTTTCGACGAGAATGAATAAATTAACTGGAACGCACCATGAGGGTTTCTATCGTGTGAATATGCTCCCGGCATTGAATTGCAACATTTTCGTTACCAGTTTTAATCAAATAATCCAACAATACCAATGACTTGAATACATGACGCCAATTTTTAACATCATTCAAGCGCCTCCAAATGATTTCCATTATCTCAGTGAAAGCTAGCACATTATGCGTTTTGTCCGCGATTTCCGCCATAAGCGTACTGCTTGGTCCCCATGGATCGTTTGATGTGGCTTCGCGTACTTTGCGCTGGACTTCGGTATAATTATGTACAACATTCTTGATATGTCGCTGAATTGGCATAACGGAGTTCAATATGGCTAGTGAACAAAAGTTGACCCCGTTAGAAGCTAAAAAAGAAAAGACAAACCAGCTTGCGTCAAATGAAAAAATAGAATCAGAGGAAAAGGAAAAAAGGTCATACACACCGATAGAAAGTACGGCCATGCAACCATGAGATAATAATCACAAATAGATGGGAGAATATTAAAATTAAAAGCAACAAAATCAAAATAACACGCATTTAATAAGATGAACCCCCTACACCTCGACTGCAATACGCGTTTAACCATTCTCTTCAATAACAATATTTCAATAAAGTTGATACAGTACAAGTTCCACAGTCTATGTCGATCAATTCGCGAATTGTTGATGCCAAAACATTGATTTCTGAAATTGGTTTATTTCAAGACGTTGCATCCTGCGTGGTGCAAAACGAATAATTTTGCCGCCAAGTGATATAGACAGCTGAAGGCGCAAACTATTTTTTTCGATGCTTTATTAGATTATTGGTGTCACTAAGTAGGGTGCTTCTATCCGGTATTCTTGGCACGAAATTGAAAAGACGATATGGTCTCACCCGTTGAACAGGGTGGCAATTCATCGCAGTGATCTCTGACGATCAAAATCATCACGAAGCACAGGTCTGTCCAGGGCTTGTTGCATTATATGAGGGTCATCTCCCAAAAGTGCGATGTCATCCGCAAACTCTAGATCGGTAGCTCTCTCATCCGCAGACGTTCAACACCTGGGCCCACCAGACAAGCTAAAGCTTCCCTTCGTCGATCGCGAGGTTAAAAAGCAACGGCGAGATAGGGCAGCCCTGCCGTACCCCACTGGTGATATTGAACGGGGACGACAATTGTCCGTAGGCTTGAACCCTGTCCGAAGTTTGGCAATATAATGCTTTCAAGATTCAAACATACGTCTCGGGCACTCAATGTCTCAGCAGACAGTGCCAAAGACTCGCGATCGATTGAATCGAATGCCGCTCGGATGTCAAAGAATACCACGATAGTTGGTCTAGCCTGGCGTTGCTCCAGTAACTGACGTAGTGTGAAGATTTGATCTATGCACCCTCGACCGGCACGAAACCCAGTTTGCTCCTCACGGATTTGTTCTTCCCGTTTGATACTCAATCGGTGAATCAAGATGGAGGCCAGTATTTTAGGAGCTACTGAAATGAGACTGATACTCCGATGATTTTCACAAGAATCGCGCCGTCCCTTTTTGAAAATCGGAGCAATTACTGATTCTTTCCAAGGGATCGGAACGCGTTCCTCAGCCCATATGTTGGCGAACAGCGCTTGAAGTTCACGAAATAAAGCGAAACCGCCATCTTTGAACAATGACGGAAGCAAAGCATCAGCACCTGATGTCCGATGGCGCTTAAGACTCCGGAGTACATTGTAAATCTCTGATTGATTCGGAGCATCGAGAGCAACCGACCATGGGGTAAAGTGTTCCGTATTCTCGAAATCAGTGGGTGCAGAAAGCCAGTCAAACTGTGCCTCGAAATGTTCTGCCTATCGCTCTATGCTCTTGTGCATATTAAAAACTGACGAGCCATCTGCTTCACGTATCAGCTAACTGAAGACTGGTCGCCCGCTTTCAGTAGTTCTGATGAGTTGGAGCATTTTTTTAAATTGCCTACAGCTGCTGCAGATTCCATTTTTGGGAACTACAAAAAGATGTAAACTCAAATTGGCCTGAAACCCTCGGAGAACCGGGAGATCATTAAGCATGGCAACATTCAACTGACTTACAACGTTTCTACATTTCCCGCCAAAAGGCATCGAGAGCTTAGCACAGACTAACACATGATCTGATTCAATACAGGTGCCCCAGTATGAACGGCAATCTAACAACCCTCGCCACGAGTATGGTATGAAAGCACAAGCCTGATCCAGGCAAAGTGCCGCACAGTCTGAGACTGCACGTGGGCGATATTACTGTCAGGTTGCCCAGGCCTAAACAGATCTGAGAAATAGAGAATTAAGATGGCAGTGAGACTCCAGCGTGTTTCAGCATGCAGCTCACTACCCATGGCCAATCAATTTAGCATGGTGTTAGACGCACAGCACAGAAGTACTGTACGATTGCACATCCGCCACGAGTAGCTGATAGCAATATGGTCAATTTGCGTGAACAAGGCCGCCGATGGAGATTTCCAGGTGGAGCAGTGAGGCTTCGAATGGCGGAAGTTAGTGCTGGGTAAAGTCTGTGCTCCGAGCACAAGCGAAACAAGCTGGTCACGATGGGCTGGCCCCGGTTCATTTCAAGGAGGGTTAGGATATTATATCAAGAACTCTATTTTACCTTTTCTGTCAGGTATGGGACACGGAAACTATTCCTTGGTGCTTGAGCCTATATTTATTCCTATTTTCAAAAAAGTTGTGCGTCCTTCATGCTCTAACCACATGGGAATAAGCCTAGGGCATGTCATTACTCGAATTCATGCTTCAGTACCTTACATTACAATCACAGATTCGTGAAGAGCAAGCAGGAATTCCTCCCTGTAGTATGTATGTATGTATGTATGAAAGCACAAGCCTGATCCTGGCAAAGTGCCGTACAGTTCGAGACTCCCGGTAGAGGATGTGCCGATCGCATATTCACTCTTCGGCAAACTCTAGAACATTACACTGCTTACAGGCAACTCAACGTAGCGATCTGTCTTGATTTTCGGGGTGCTTTTGATTCGGTCGATTGGAAGGCATTATTTAATACCTTATTGCTCAAAGGTGTCTCACGAAAGTACGTTAACATAGTGGGCACTTTATTCCTATAGCACTTCTATACTACTGTCAAACTTACGGATGTACCTACATTTGCTCCTACTGGGTTTGTACTAAGACCGTGCCAGACGGGCGATTCCCGCTAGCAGCACGTTCACTCCGTGAGACGTGACTCGGCTTAGTCCTGATCGGTGTTTCGTGTAGCCTACCCTGGTCACCACCGACAATCGACCCATGCAGAGCGAGTGCCTTAGTTAACTTCGAAGCGACTGGTTGCTGAGATGCTATGTTCCAGCCTAAAACGACCTGACACCGCTTGGCCAGTTCAAATGTCAATTCCTGATCAGAAGTATCCTCTGACCAGACTTGGTATAGTATGAAAGCACAAGCATGATAGAGGCAAAGTGCCGTACAGTCAGAGACTGCACGTAGGCGATATTACTGTCAGGTTGCCCAGGCCTAGACAGATACGAAAAATAGAGAGCACAGATGGTAGTGAGATCCAGCGTGTTTCACCATGCAGCTGTGTAACAACTTTGTTTTACTGTACCTAACTATTGACCTGGAAACAATTTACGTTGATTTGTGTTCCGTGATTGCTCCGCTGTACCTTCGTGCAAGTTTTGGCTACCGCGATAAATCTTCATTCTCCTGTGCGTTTTCTCGTAACTTCTTGGGGACATTATTGTAGTGGTCAGTCTACTACAAGAATTTATTTGGCTAAGCCAAACAAGCGTCCGGATTTTTCTAATGAAGAGCGTTGAAAAAGCACCTGCTATAAACAAAACTTTTTTTCTTTTTGTCTGATCTAAATTTTCGACAATCGCGATGTCATGTTCATGGTGTTTTCAGCAGAGCATGTTTGGCCAGTTTATTTAGATGGATTCTCAAACGTTCAGTCATATACCGAAGACAAAAAAATATTGGCAACATTTCCATTGTTTCTAAAACGGTGTAGCTAACTTGTTCATGAAAGCAAGATTCTTGTACAGGCCACATGGCAGCTTAATACAAGCAATGAACCTAGCCTTTTCTTGCATGGAACAACTGTGCCTCCGCAGCATGTAGTTTTATTCGTAACACTAATCCGAAAGTTTATTCGAATTACATTGTTACGCCAAACGCAATGTGCCTGTTCGAGCAAGTATGAACGAATGCCTTCAATTGATGATCAAAACAGAAATACCACACCATTTCGATTAACCATTTCGATTAACATTTCTAACTGAATTTGATGGCTTTCTTGATCACTGTAGTATTTGAATAATTGGTCATTTTTGAAATGCCAGTGTTTCTCTCGTTTAATAAAAGATCACCGTTTTATTCTCTGAAAATATTGAGTAAATTGAGTTTGCCTTCATTATTTTATCGATTAAAAATTTCCGCGTGCTTATTTGACCTTGAAGTTCAGTTCAGTTCAGTTCAGTTCAGTTTGCACAGGACAGTATGTGGCTAACAAGCCAATCGAGCGTCCAGAATTTCTTTCGGTGGAAAGCTGCAGAGAAGCACCCACCACTGCCAAAACGTATATTCTTTTTGTCTGTTTGAAATCTTCGCCGATCGCGAAGCCAAGAGATTATCCGAGTTGAACTTAGGTAGCACCGCGTTATAGCCGATGCTGGAAAAAGAAAAAGCAGTTTCTCTTCACCAGCACGGTGAGAGGTTAGCTGAAGTAGCATTGTGTATAATAAAAATTAAAAAACACAGAACTCTAGCCCTCAGTATATTTACGGGATAACGCTAAACAATGAAAAACCTAAGCTTGTAAAGCAATTAAGGCGAGTATTCAGGAAACAACTTACCCCAGTTGCGGTCCAACCCCTGCTTAAAACTAGACACGGTACTGCAGGATATAAGTTCTTCTGGAAGCCGGTTCCAGAAATTTACCACCCTGAGGCTGAAAAAGTGTTTCCTGGAGTCTAGCCGACATCGCTCCTTAGCAAGTTTGAGTGAGTGGCCCCGGGTGCCCAGCTCAGGACTTAAGGCAAAGAAGTCGGTCGTGCTAACGCCACTTAACCCCTTCAAGATCTTAAAGGTTTCAATTAAGTCACCTCTCAAACGACGGCGCGTAAGTGAAAAAAGATCTAGGGACTTTAGGCGTGCAGCGTAAGGTTTCCCTCGCTGACCCTCAATCATGCGAGTTGCGAGACGCTGTACGCTTTCGAGTTTAACGATATCCTTCTTGTAGTAAGGGCACCACGCCTGGACACAATATTCTAAATGCGGCCTAAATAATGCCTTGTAAAGGGGCAGGAATAACTCGGGTCTTCTGCTGGATAACACGGATCTCAGCCGAAAGAGAACTTTGCGAGCACGTTGAGCTGCAGCGGCGCATTAGTCCTCCCATTTGAAGTCCGTCCTAACCAGTACTCCTAAATCCTTAACACGCTGTGTGGCGCTCACAGTGAGAGAATTGCCCGACACCTGAACTGAAATCTTATCAACCAGTGCTGACAAGAGTTGGCTCTTATTATTGTTAAGTGGGAGGTCCCACTGGTGTGACCAGTTTATGACCCGTTCAAGGTCGTGCATCAAGGTATCTTCGTCCGTTGATCCGATGAATTTAACATCATCCGCAAAAATGACGCATGGGCACTTCAATGCAGAGGACAAGTCATCGATGAAAATCAGGAATAGAAGAGGACCAAGTACCGAACCTTGGGGTACACCACTGATTACGTCGGTTTCATTAGACAGCGTAGATCCTACCCTAACTCGGAATGTCCTACCTGTTAGGAAGGCCTTTATCCAAGCAAGTAGACTACCCCGAATGCCTTTTGCTGCTAGCTTAATCTCTAGAAGGCGGTGGTTTACGGAATCAAACGCCTTGCTGAAGTCTAGGTAGAGGGCTTCGACAGGCTTCCCTTCATCCAACCTTTTAGTGGCAGTATTGAGAAAACTAAGAAGGTTTGTCAGGCAGGATCTACCCTTAAGAAATCCATGCCGAGTTACACTCAGTAGAGAATGCCGACAAAGATGCTGACAGATTTTGTCACGCAGCAGTTTTTCCATTACTTTCGAGGCGATGCTAGTCAGGCTGACAGGTCTATAGTTACCAACAGTTGAGCTGCAACCACCCTTGTGTGCTGGCACGATTATAGCTTCTTTCCATTCACTAGGAACCACTCCCATGTTCAAGCATGAATTGAAGGGCTTGCATAAGGGTTCTGTAAGCACTGGGGCAAGATTCTTTAGCATAATCGAGTGGATACCGTCTGGTCCCTCAGCTTTGTTGACGCGAACATGGATAAGTGCTTCCTACACCTCGGATTCCATGAAGGACAACTCATCTAGTGCAGGAGCGCCAGGCAGAAGATTAAACGAGCTAGACGGAGCAATTAACGAATTATCACGTCTTTGAACGCCACTGAAGAACCTAGAGAAGGCACTCGCCTTAGACAGGTCGGTATCGGCTACTTTTCCGTCCTCCAGATTTAAATCTCCAATGTTTCCCTGGTTTTTCCTTTCGATTGAGCGTAGCTATAAAATCTTTTGGGATTGGATTCAGCATCCCTAGCTAAGGATAACTCAAACTCCTATTTGAGCAAACGCTGTATTTTAACACAAGAGTTCCGAGCGGTTTTGTATCGGACCCAAGAACCAGAAGTAAGAGATAGCTCATATTGCCGCCATAAACGATCTCGTTTACGGGTAGACCGACGAACTCGAGGAGTCCACCAGGGCGGCCTATGATGCTTTTTCACGACTTGCAGCGGAGCGTGCATGTCTTGTAACTCCTTAAGATACTTACAAATTCTATCCCAGTTTTCACTTACATTAAAATCGTTAGAGAACTGAAAGAAAGATTTTGAAGTCTGTAGAAGAAAATCCCAGTCTACAAGCCTAAAATTTCGTCTAGGGCGAGCAGTAGGTTTGTGAAACCGCAGTACCGCTTCGAAGCTTATCAATACGTGATCGCTTTTGCCGAGCGGTGGTAGGTATTTTAAGAATCTAACTGCTTCGGGCTGGGACGACAATACTAGGTCGAGAGTGGATGGAGTACATCCATTACGAAACCTCGTAGGATCACTCACATGCTGATGCAGCGCATGATCATGGAGCCATTCGAGAAACATTTCGGATTGCTTGGTGTCTAAACCTACAGAGACCACCCAAATTATGTCCGGGAGGTTGAAATCACCTAAGATGAGTACGCTGGGAGCTGATTGAAACAACCTGTCGAGCGTCTCAATCAGCTGTGTAATCTCCTGCTGGGCTGCACTGGGTGTGACGTAGACACAAGCAATTGCGAGGGCTGACTTGTAGCAAGTCAGGATACTCGCAACAACTTGGACGTTTTCACTGGTTAGGGATATACCCGTTCCTGTATTGTGCAAGCCATACTCTAGGAGGAGTGCAACGCCACCGCCTCTCCTGTCGCCAGGTCTATCGCATCTAACGACGAGATACTGCTCGCTGATGTTTGTTGGCACATCGTCAAGCGCAGACAGCCATGTCTCAGAAAGCGCTATAACCCGGGGGTGCAACTCAGCCACACGAAGAGAGAGGTCAGCCCACTTATTCCTTATGCTGCACATATTAGCGTACAGCACTGGGGCGCTGGTTTTGCGTGCTTCTGAAACTAACCCTGATTGGCCCTCGGTCGAAGCACCCGAGGGAGGTGCACGTTTTTTGGCGTGCTACTTAAAGCAGGAGTATCTGGTTCGACGACCTCTTGCATGGGTGTTACGGACCGTTGACTAAAGATTGAGGCCGCCTCTATCGAAGAGCAACAACTGGAGAAATTTGCTTGGCTCCCATCTTCATTTTCGATAAGCGCGTCAACGTCGTCTAATCCGGAAAGCCAAACTCGTAGCGATGAGCTTTTCGGTAAGATCTTAACGGATTCACTAGCGCTACGGTTTGCATCAGTCTTGCGGATAGCAGATGTCCTTAAAGCGAAGTTTCTCCTATGTGGAGCGGAAGGGTTTTGTCTAATATGAGATGGAGGGTTGTCTGGCTTAACCTGAAGCTTGTCTAGAGTTGTTGTGGCGATGTATTCAGCCCTAGACAATAACGCATCCCGATTCGCCTGGTACTTGAATTCTACCAGTATCGGCCTAGGGCGGTTATCCATCTTCCATCTCCCTACACGGTGAACTCGCACCGTGGGAGTAGAAGGCTTTAGACCTACCATCCGGATGAGATCGCTAATACATCTGCGATCAAAATCTCTTCGACTTTTAGATTCCCTAATAAAAGGCTCCGCTCGATTGAAAACTAGAACATTTCGGGTTCTAGTTCTTGAAGAGTAATAAGAAGTGCCATTAAGTGACTCAACTTGCTTACGCAAACCGTTTAATTCCTGGATAATTTTATCCAGGTCGGGTGAGCCAGCAACATTTCCATGTTTCTTCCGTTGAGTATGGGCTTTACCTTGCTCGGTACGTTTTTGCGGAGTTTGGGCTACGTTTACGACCTTCGGAGAGGAAGCTTGCTTTGAAGGACTAGGTAACTGGAGAGCTACGTCTACGTCAGGGGATGCCCTTTTTTTCGCCTTTTTGTTAGCACGCTTACTTGAAGTCCTTGCTCCATTTACCACCTTAGGAGAGGTAGCTTGCTTGGCAGAACTTTGCAGCCGGCTAGATTTGAGCGCTATAGCGTTGCCTGCTGTAGTCTCAGAACATATATTTGTTCTTACCACAGATGCATACGATTGAGCGGCTGCAACATCTGACGAGCTTCGCGACGTCACTCTATTCCTTGGCTTTTGGCAAGCGGCGTCAGTGGCAGCCTCGTGACAGCCGGAACAATACCACTGCAACCAGCGGTATTTTGCATAAATCCCGTAGTGAGATTTATGTATGCCTGAGCAGCTAGGGTGAGCCCAACGCTTGCAAGCTGTGCACTCGATGCCCTTAGCCACCATTTTGCCACATTTTCCGTTGAGGCAGGTATTTTTTTTGAACTCATATCTATCGGTAAAATGTGAGTAATGATAGTTCAGTAGAAAAAATACAAGCTGATTTTATTACTGGCGTAATTAATCAGAAAAATATCAATAATATAGTAAAATAGTTATTCTATTTTACTGCAAATTCAAGGAATAGCAAAAATTCGTATTGATATTTATCGGAGCGTGGGAAATACAATCAAGTTGAACGTACCGCGCAATATCAGTATCAGTATCAGTATCACAGGGCGATAGTCGACCAAGTCGAAACGAGTGCCCAGATTCTTTCGGAGGTGTGCTTGAAAACACCCACCACTACCAGGATTGATTCGTAAGTAACACAGGCGTGAGTAACTGTGAATGGAAGATGGGAGATGTCTCATCACCGAAAGGTGAGAGAGTTATGCATGTTGCATGTCCAATCGAATGAAAAAAACGATGGACAGCAGTTTATTTCCAAAAATGCGAAAAAATGAAAAAGAAACTCTTTTTTGTGTTTCAAAATATTTTTCGAATATTTTTGTGTTTTTTATCATAAAAATGAGGGATTTAGTCTTAAGGGTAATGCTCCGGGAAGAGCTCCTGCCACCGTTCGTCCAGCCCATGTTTGAACGCAATTACTGAAGTTGCCAAGATTAGTTCTGCGGGAAGTGAGTTCCACGCGTTCACTATACGGATGCTAAAGAAGTTCGTTCTGGATTCGAGCCTGGTGTGCTGTTTACTTAGCTTAAAACTGTGCCCTCGTGTACCAACCAAAGGAGAGAACCGGAAGAAGTCATCGAATTCTAAACAACTTAGTCCTTTGACAACCTTAAAGGTCTCTATAAGATCCCCCCTAAGTTGCCTCCTCCTAAGTGAGAAAAGTCCTAGTGCTAATAGACGATTTTCATAATTGGTGTGTGCTAACCCCTCGATCATGCGAGTGGCCAGCTTCTGTACCTTTTCTAGCTGCACTATATCCTTCTGGTAATACGGCTTCCAAGCCTGGATACAGTATTCTAAATGTGGCCTTACTATTGCCTTGTAGAGGGGCAATAGCACCTCAGCTTTTCTGCAAGTGAGGGCTGAACGTAGTCGAAAGAGTTCCCTCCTGGCCCTTTGAGCCGCAGCAGCACATTGGTCAGCCCACTTAAAGTTTGCGGAGACTACGATTCCTAGGTCCTTAGTAGACTTTACCCTACGGAACTCCGTGTGAGCTGAGGGCGTAGACACAATCATGTTGCCTGCTAGTGTAGAGAGCAAGTGACTCTTATCTAGGTTAAGGGGAAGTTCCCACTTACCCGCCCATGCTGTTACAGCTTCCACTTCACTTATCAGATCGGAGTTATCCGACCTACCGACAATTTTAACGTCGTCAGCAAACATATAACCTGGTGAGCGCAGTTGGTTGGCTAGATCATCAATGAAGATGAGGAACAGCAACGGCCCCAAGACTGAGCCCTGGGCAACCCCACTCGTTACATGCGCACTTGCGGAGTAAGTATCATCTACCCTGACAGTAAAGGAACGGTCGCTAAGGAATGCTCGAATCCAGCTCAGAAGGTTCCCTGATACTCCTATGGCTGAGAGTTTGAGAAGCAAGAGCCTATGGTTGACTGAATCAAAAGCCTTACTAAAGTCAAGATAGAAGACTTCTACAGCTATACCATCATCCATCCTCTTAGTAACCTCGTTAAGAAAGCTCAACAAATTTGTCAGACATGACCTACCTTTTAGGAAGCCGTGTTGTGCTCCATTCAAAAGAGAGTGTTTGGTTAGATATCCACATATTTTATCGCGGATCAATCTTTTTCCATAACCTTACATAGTACACTAGTGAGGCTAACCGGGCGGTAATTATTGACCGCCGCGGAAGCTCCTCCCTTATGGATAGGTACTACAACGGCTGTTCTCCAGTCTAAAGGAAGGGTGCCCTGACTGAGGGATGATGTGAAAAGTTCTGTGATCGGCACAGCTAACATAGGCGCTAGCAGTCTGATCGTTCGTGGATGGATGCTATCGGGCCCAGCCGACTTATTGTAAGCTAGGCTGGCCAATATATTCTCAACAATGTGTACCTCGAATGTAAGGTCAGTGCAGAGGGGGCGATCAGAGAGTACACATTGGAGGGATGGCGCAGATGCATTTGAGTTATAATCTCGGCGTTGTACGCCTTGAAAATGCGCGGAAAACAAATGAGCCTTTTCAGTGCTTGCAATGACGGCTGATCCATCGTCCCTTCTCAGGGTACCTACACCTTTTCGTGTTGACCCTTTAGATTGAACGTAGCTGTAGTAACGTTTCGGATGAGTAGGGGCCTCTTGAGCGAGTCTCATCTCGAAAGAAATCTTTGCTCCACGTATCTTGGAAACAGCTATGTTTCGCGCTTCTTTGTAACGAGCCCAAGTCCCACATGAGGAAATAAGCTTATAACGCCTCCATTTTGCGTCGCGGTGACGTACGCTACGGGAAACTGAGGCTGACCACCATTGAGGTTTACCTTTTTTGCGAACGGGTAAGAGAGGAGCGAATCGCTCCTGAAGTTGAAGGATGTTATTCTTGATCTGCCCCCACATCCCATCCACATGGTCAATGTTTTGCCATGGGAGTAGCGCTGCTGCCTGTAATAGGGAAGCAGGGTCGATCCTATGGAAGCTTCGATACATCTTAAGTGGGGGTTTGCCAAATGAAAGAAGTAACTCGCAGGCTAACACTACGTGGTCGCTCTTTCCTAGTGGTGGCAGTAAGACCAAATTTTGTATACCGCTTTCAGAAGTTGAAATAACTAGGTCAAGAATAGACGGATACTGACCCTCGCGGAATCTAGTTGGTTCGTTTACGTGTTGGTAAAGTGCATGGGAGTGTAACCAGTCCAGAAAATCGTTCGCGACTCCTGGAGCATGCGAGGTTTGGTACTCCCAGTTTATTTCGGGTAGATTAAAATCGCCGAAGATTACAACACGTGGTGATACGGCTAAAAGAGACGAGAGCTGAATTTGCAAAAGAGCATCTTCTTCCAAACTAGTGCTCGGACTACGGTAGATGCAGCTTACAACTATACGCGTGCATCCATGTATGAGCAAGGCATATATTATCTGCACATTCGTTGTAGAAAAAGAAATACTTTTCTCGAAGGGAATAGCGTTATCAATAAGGAGCAACGCCCCTCCTGCTAGCTTACCCAGGGGTCGATCGCTTCTTACGGCGCTAAACCTATCCGCGATTAAAGCTGGTATGTGGTCATCCTGAGACAACCATGATTCCGTGACACCCACAATTTTACAGTGGGTGTCGTCAACTCTACAGAGGAGTTCAGCCCATTTATTCTTAATGCTACAAGCGTTTGTATAGAACAGAAGAGCACTATCATGTGGGGCCAGACTCCCGGTGTTAGGGCTACCTAAGAGCTCTTTGTCCTCGGGCGTAATGCCCGAGGCTGCTTCGCTTTTTTTGAAGGCTGGATTTCATCAAGACATACAGCATTCGTTTTTGAGGCAGACGACAACTCTTGGCATCTAGTTCCATCTTCATGGTCTGAGTCACTACAACTCATCCACGATTCATCCTCTAAAGGACGAAGCACGACAGTGGCGCACTTCAATGTTGGAGTAAAATTCTCCTGTGTTAGCGCCATCGCCACACTGTTGTCATTTTCTAAGCTTAGACTCTGGAGCGAATTTGGTGAGCTACGAGTTACAGCTAACTTAGACTTTCTAGCTCTAATTGGGCTAGAGGTTTTCAGGTGTGCCGGGGTGTCAGGTTGTACGACGCAGTTAAGCTTCTCTGCTTTCGACAGGAAGTAGTCGCGATCACATTGCTTTGTGAATTCGACTACAATTGGCCGCGGCGATCTGGTAGATGCGTCATTTGGGCCACCCCTCCATTTCCCGACCCTGTGAACTCGCTTCAGCGGAGTATTCGGTCGCATACCTGAAGCACGGAGTAGGTCGATAACCTTTCTCCGATCGCTTTCCTTACGAGCCTTTGATTCTCGGATGAAAGGCTCAACCTGCTTTAAAATCAGGACATTTTTAGTTCGTGTTGAACTAACTTGGTTCCTGGCCTGCAGCTCAGCAACCACTTTTCCTAGATGGTGGACTTCCCGAGCTAGAGCGCGAACGTCCTTAGTCGGGCTGATGTGAACACCCCTATTTTCTTTAACTTTTTTCCACGGAGCCTTTGGGGGACAGGAAGATGGCGATGATTTCGCCTTCTGTGTTCTCAAAGGTGTGGTATGCTGGCTGGAGGTAGACGGGACCCCTGACCTAGCTACTTCGGCAAACGATTTGGGTTTCGGAGATGGACGAGGAGGAGAACGCTTACGTTCCTCGAGACGCTTACGCTCCTCAACCAAAGTTTCCACGGACTTCATGCAGTCAGCACATAGCCATGTAAGCCATCGATGGGCCGCATAAACCTTAAATTGTTCTGACGACAGTCCACAGCATTTGGGATGAGCCCAACGCAGGCACACGTCGCACTCTATACCTTTGGAAACCTTCTTGTTGCAGCTAGAGTAAAGGCAAAGACAAGAATTTTGAATCATTTTGCTAATGTAATCGATGAATCAGAAATTTAATGAATTTCGAAAAATTTAGCAGCGTGGAAACAAAATTCAAACCGGGCGCGATTTATATCACAGGGCTGAAGGTGGCTAAAAGCCAATCACGCGCCCAGATTTCCTTCGACGGTATGCGGTTGAGCACCCGGCACTTCGATATCGAGTATACAGTTCGTACTTTTCACACGTTCTTGTTTCCAAATATCTGAAAAGTAAGGTAGGGTTTCTCTTCACCAACAGTTCAGTTCAGTTCAGTTCAGTTTGCACAGGACGATATGTGGCAGTTGCCAATCGAGCGTCCAGATTTCTTCCGGTGGTATGCCAAGAAGAGCGCCCACCACTTCAAACAAAATAGGTTCACAGATTTCTTCTGGTAGGATGGTTACCTGGAATGTAGAGCAAAAACTCCCCTCACCAAAGGTGAGGAGACATTAATGCATTTCAAAGACCAGGTAAATACAATATCAATACTCAATTAGGGGCAAAATGCAAGAAATAATGAGCTCCATACGGCATCAAGTCTATTCTTGAAACACATTACAGAGTTAGAGTTCACGACGTCTTCAGGTAAGCAGTTCCAGTAGCTTACTACTCTTTCACTGAAGAAGTGCTTGCGAGCATTAGACCTGACATGTTGTTTGGCCAGTTTCAGAGGGTGACCTCGAGTACCAACATTGGGTGCGAGAACATACATTTCACCTGGATGAATAGTACTAAAACCGGCCATGATCTTGAAGGTTTCTATCAGATCCCCACTCAGCCGCCTTCTTTTCAGTGAAAAGAGCCCTAGACTTAATAGTCTTTGCTCGTAAGATCTACCTGATTGCCCTTCGATCATACGAGTAGCAAGGCGCTGAACACCCTCCAGCCTTGCAATATCTTTTTCAAGATAAGGTGACCAAGCTTGAATGCAGTACTCGAGATGAGGTCTAACGACAGCCTTGTATATCGGTATGAAAACCTCCGGGGACCTGCAGGATAAAACTGATCGAAGGCGAAACAGCGCGCTCCTAGCACGATGTGCAGCTGCTGCACATTGATCATCCCATTTGAAGTCCGCAGAAATCTCTATACCTAAGTCGCGTACTCTCGGCACCCCAGTTATCACAAGTGTACCATCTGGGCCAGCTACCGCCAGCTTCTTGCCGACTTCCGACAAGAGATAGCTTTTTGAGAAGTTAACTGGTAGATCCCATATAACAGACCACTTGATAACCTTTTCAATATCGTCAATAAAATCACTTTCGTTCGGTGATCCAATAAACTTGACATCATCCGCAAAAATGTAGCAGGGACACTTAATCGCCGCTGCCAAGTCATCGATGAAGATAAGGAAAAGTAGCGGCCCGAGTACAGATCCCTGCAGAACTCCACTTGTAACCCTTACTTTCGGTGAGTACGTACTGCCCACCCTGACACGAAAGTACCTGTTGCTTAAGAAGCCTACTATCCAGTTCCTTAGAGGACCAACGATACCCATATAGCCTAGTTTTGTCGCGAGCAGCCTATGGTTCACTGAGTCGAAAGCCTTGCAGAAGTCCAAGTAGAAAACCTCAACCTGTTGGCCCTTATCCAATTTTCTGGTGACCTCGTTTAGAAAGCCCAAGAGGTTTGTTAGGCACGACTTTCCTTTAAGGAAGCCATGTTGAGCAGAATCCAGCAACTTAAACTCAACTAAGTGCCTGCAGATCCTATCTCTGATCAGCCTCTCTAAGATCTTACACAGAATGACAGTAAGGCTTACCGGTCTATAGTTACAGACAGATGAACGACTGCCGCTTTTGTGTATCGGGATAACATCGGCTAGCTTCCAATCACTCGGAATAACTCCATGCACCAGCGATGCGTTAAAAAGACGTCCCACGCTCTCAGCTAGTACGGGCGCCAAGTTTCTAATAAACTGAGGGTGAATACCGTCTGGGCCTGCAGACTTATGTGGGTTAGTTGCTGCAAGCTGAATTTTAATCTCCTCATTAGTGAAATATAGTACCTCGAGTGCAGCAATGCCATCCGATTTTACAGAGACTGGTGTGATAGGCGGGTCTATTTGGCGGTCAGTTCTCTGGACTGACTGAAAGTGTTTGAGAAACGCTAAAGCCTTTTCGACATCTGAAACTATATGGGGTCCGTTATCCTGTTGCAGGTGACCGATCCACTCGCGCGTTTTGCCTTTAGATTGGGCATAGCTATAGTAACGCTTTGGGCACTGCTTGATATTGCGTGCCAACCGTGTTTCAAATTCACGTTTCGCTGTGCGTTGCATAGCTACAGCCTTATTCCTCACTGTC
>JACCGJ010002996.1:0-32464 GCA_013407085.1 Atriophallophorus winterbourni | reverse complement strand
AAAAAAAAAACCCCCCCCACCCCCCCCCCCCCCCCCCCCCCCCCCCCCCCCCCCCCCCCCCCCCCCCCCCCCCCCCCCCCCCCCCCCCCCCCCCCCCCCCCCCCCCCCCCCCCCCCCCCCCCCCCCCCCCCCACCCCCCCCCCCCCCCCCCCCCCCCCCCCCCCCCCCCCCCCCCCCCCCCCCCCCCCCCCCACCCCCACCCCCTCCAACACCCCCTCCCCCCCCCAACCACCACCCACACCATCCAACCCCCTCTTCTCCCATCATCCCCTCTTCCTCCCCTCTTCTCCCCACCAACCGTCCTTCTCCCCCCCTCCCCCCCCACGTCCTCCCCCACTTTCCTCACCCCCCCCACCAGCCTCTACCCCCCTTTTCCTATACTCACACTTTTGCACAATTTCAGCTCATGGGAATAACTGACCTATCGACATCTGTCGTCCACTAGTGCTGATGTCACGCACCCACACCAATCTCAGAATATCCACGACTCTTCGACATCCTCTGGAACACTTAGTCGTACACTTCACTGCAATAATTTCGAATGGTTTTGAAAGCTATCCTTAGTATGAGGAAATTTTTTATTATGAAGAATGCATTTCTCGTGGGACTTTTGTAAGGTCACGACATGTTATCAAACAAACTAAAACAGTATAAACGTCAAATGAAATTAATATGATTCCCACGAATTTTTTAAACAAAAAACATGAGTTAGTAGACAGCGAAAACTGAGTTTTCATGCATAATACATATCGAGAACCATTCCTCGGGTTAGTCTTAAAATAATTTCTGCACGAGTGTTCTACCAGTAGAATGGTTTTTTGTCGCAGCTGTACCTTCAATACTCCGAAGTATGCTGCCATTCAGAACACGTGAAATTAATCATGCGAACAAATATATTTACTTAGAATATCTAGAAACTCTTTCCAGCTTAATATATGCTGTATTGCAGCTATATAAATAAATAGGCATATATCATATTAATGTAGAATTGATTATGGCGCATGCTAACTTCATTATTGCCTCTGTTCGAACAATTGATAATTATCAATCAGAAGGTTGAAGGTCAACTGAAATCCTTAATTTTCTTATGAATCTGCCAAACTTCATTCTGATACCCTCAATATCCTTTAAATATTGTCAAATATTAACAAACCTTCTTCGATAACGACGGAGAAATTATCACCAATGTAACAGAAAAACCAAATGCATCCAATTACCTTCTTCATTGTTGAAAATGTCGCATGCGACGATGAATCTTGGTTTGGTTGAGCAAGGTTAATAAGCACATCTGTTGACATATTAAAAAATATTTAGGCATCATACGCAATTGGTATAAAATGATGGGTTTAGCAAATGCATTCAATTTACAGAATTTTCAAAACACTTACTATTATTACGTATTCACTAACCACTGTAATAAGTTTACCATTTTTTCAATCCACTATGACAGAATCTTGGATGGTATTCTTCCTGATAATATGTAATCGTAGGTTCCTAATCGGTTAGCCAAAAAGTAAAAACAATCTGCGATTTTAATCATTGCAGAAGCTAAACTCCACCATGCCAATTAGGCTTATTCTCAAGAGTTTTGTCAAATTCTCTCAACTGAAACCACAACATAAATTATTCCGGAAACATTCCGTTCAAAATTAATATGAATAGCGAACGTTTGATTGTTTCAAAGCCAAGGCTTTTGTGGTCACTTTTATATTTGACGAGCAGCAATCACATTTTTTAATGTTCAAACGAATACCAACAAATGAAATGTCACGTCTTTTTGAAGATATTATGGTCCAGCAGACTGTAGTGAAACGTGCAAATAGCATTTGACCGAAATCTGCCTCGATATCCGAACAGATTATAAAACTTTGAAATTGCATGGCACTGTGATGAGATCAAGACATACATTGGTCTATACAAACTTAGAACAGCTCAATGTAAGGTAACCCGTTTTTTGCCAAAAATCAGCAGAATGGTAATTCAGTCAAGCATTTCAACTCTTATTTCTCTAAGGACAAGAAGTTGTCAATACCAAACAATAAACTCCAAGTTACGCCTCATTTTCCTCATCGAAACAATAGTGTTTAATCCCTTAGTGAAAGAAAACGTTCTTCGTGACGTCGATTTCACATCAGAATTTACGAAATACTATAGAATAGTCCAATTTTGGCAACTTTATAGATTATTTATACAGAACTATCAGGGGAATCGCGAACAAAATGTGATGCTTGACTCGGAAACCATCAAGCTATTTCGTGATATGGGTGGTAGAATCGATTACAAAATGTAAAGAAAATATTCACTTACGCACACAATGTGATGCAAAGCTTTACAACCTGAACCATTAGAAAGCACAAACCAATGTACGTGATAACCTAATTCATGTCCTAAACAAGGAGCGCTTGTTTCAAGCGCATGCAGATCCTGATCTTACTGTCCCTACCTGATGAGTGCAAACAGCACGAAACGGGTCGTGGGGTGTGTGCGACGGAAAAGCATGCAAATGTATATTTTGAGTCATGGTCTGTTATGTGTCGTCGATGCAGCCATCATTGTTCACTCTTAATATTTGTTTCCGTCATAAATTAACAGTGTTTGTCTGTGTTGCAAGGAACACTAAACCGTTTACACAATACACGAATGGGAGCTGAATGCCATCCAATTATTTAGCATCCATATTATCTTAATCATACGGTGGATCGGAAAAGTAGACAATGCACAAGTTCTTCTTAAAGCTGATCTACACATGATTGAAATCTTAATATGGCAGTGGAAACTTAGCTTGTAGGCTACCGAAAAGAAAACGGTCATATTCTAAATATCGGCTCCATTGAGTGTTTATGTAAGGAAATCCTACTTGACCAATCAATTTGCAGGAAGTTTATGAAGTGTCAGCTTCATGCTTTGAGTTACAGATACTGACGGCAGTTGCTGAACGTCATTCACGCCGAGTAGCCGAATGCTTCCTGTCGCGGTGAGTGCTACGGCAGAAATGGATCTTCCTAAATCGAGAATATTAGTATTTTGAAACGCTATGTAACATATATTTGGCAAAACGACTGTGGCTAGATTAATTACATAAATGACACTAAATCTTAAATAGCATAAAAACTTATAGGAAAACCAATTGGAAACAAAGTTGTTATTGATGCCAAACTAACTCACCAATTTTCTTCAATGGCAGGGTATACGAATTATCAGCGTAATATTCTGGAAACAAATGAAAGGAAACAATTTAAATCTGTGAGATTCTGAAATTCTCTTTATTAGATAAGTGTTCTAAATGCTCCTACACTATTCCTAGTGATGAAAATTGAGGGGTTAACGGCATTTGGTTATATCTAACGGCGCCTAGCGCTATGGTATATTACAATCTAGGACTAAAATATGTATTGGATAGTGTCTATTTACGGAATCCTACAAAGAGTTTCTCCGTTTTTTACATGAAATTTACATATTATGTTCTCATGTAACAACACACAATCGCTCACTTTATGATAATTTTACATAAATTACCTCTAACATATGACAGATAATCGGACTCTACAGATTTGCCGCAGATATGATTCATATAAAAAAAATATCAAATTGAATTACCGAACAATAATTTTTTGTTCAATCAATGGAGTATACACGAATTTGGAGTAATTACCGTATGCAGGAATGTGCTGAAGTTTGCTTATGCTGAATCCCGTGTAAATGTTTCTCATTTGGAATTGTTCGCTAAGTGCAATCTGATCAATAGTACTTCGCTCTGTTGATAAGTAACGTATAAGATATCTGTCGAAAGTCGTTGATTCATGCTGCTGTCTTTGTATAAGAGAACAATTCCGAAAACCATCTTGTAAGTTTGTTCTTAGAATTAATCCAATCTACAAAAGAAAATTGAAATTTCCTAAAAGTATACTGAATCAAAATAAGATTTGCGTAAGTGAAAAGATTTTAATCACTGGGTGAGAATTAGCTAAGAAATGTCCATAGATGCCCTTATTTTACTCAAAATTGATTGATCAGAATCAATTTGAAAACAAAGCTTCGGTGATCGTAATCGTGTCCTGTTCAATCAAATAAGATTAATTACAAACCGAAACTTGTTGCTACTGGTTTACAAACAAAACGATGAACCATCATACATTGACTGTGGGAATTCGAAAACCTGTTTTAGGATTTGTAAGTAAAAATAATTCGTTCATCACATCCATTCCAATTTTGCGTTCGTCGTTAATCGATGTTCCACATTCATTCATTAGATCGTTACAGTCAGAAAAATAGACAGTGCTATTTAAATATAAAATGGATAGCGAAAATTTGACAGAATTTATTAAAACTTCAGTTGCAATTCAATCGGAACTTTTCCGCAATGGTATGCAAAATAATATTGTGTTTTCAGCGATAAAATCACGGGTTCAAATACCCATTCAGGCATCCATTATTCAACTTGATGGACCGAATTTTAGTGACGTTTTGAATAATTCGACTGCAGTAGCACATCATTTACGAAAATTAAAATTAAGAAAACTGCGGGACCAGATGAAATTAGTCCAAAGCTGTTCAAAACCCGCTTACGCGAATGGCGGACCTATATCTGACATGATTATTCATTTGCTACATGGGGATTGTTACCAAACAAATGAAAACGGAGGCAAATAACACACATAAAATACTGTTACCGTTCGGATTTGAAAATTTCAGGACAGCAAATAATAACTGCAATAATAGTGCAACATCTAAAAAGAGACAGACATTCGCTAGTTGCCTAACACTGATTTAAGATAAATCGTTCTCGCCAATCTAATTTTACTCATAAGCTTAACAGATCGTTGTAGATGAAGTCGGCTGGATTCGTTCATGTTATCTCAACACTTCTAAAGCTTCAAACAGAGTAGATAATAAAAAACCTCATTTTCATGCATTTCCGTCACACGCACTCCCCACGACCGGTTTCGTGCTGTTTGCACTCATTAGGTATGGACAGTAAGATCAGGAACCGCATGTGCTTGAAACAGTGGTAGAAAGGTAAACAAGTTGCTCTTGTAAGGATGGTGCGACAAACATGTTCAATCACATGTGCCCACACTCGTGTGTACTCTGTTTAAACACATGACCATGAACGAAAAAGCTCATCGGCATACATTTCCGTCACACACAAACCCCACCCCCGAATCAATTTATATATATATATATATATGTGTGTGTGTGTGTGTGTCGAACCTCTGGTTATTGTAACGTTAAACGCTTTTTCATGCATAAATCATGCATATTGAATATTGAATCTGCATTATTCATGCTATTTGAAATGTATACATATTAGATAGTCATTACATTATATCAAGGTGCATTTCGTTCCAAAATATGAAAAGTATGATCGAGAAACATATGTAATTTTACTCACATTATTGCACTGGTCCGAAGCAGTTAACAAAACTGGGTATGATACCATCAGCTGAAACATTTCCTGTCTTTCTGTAATTAAATGAGTTGAGTCAAAGGTGCAAGTATATAACAATCTATCCTTATAATCACATACAGAAGCTTGTGAACCGATTTGGATTCAAATTATTAATATAAGATTGTTCCATTTACAAAGCAGCATGTGAAAATGATATATTAATTTGCCGTGCGTTCGTGTATGAAACTTAAAACTGTCCACTTCAAAATGAACTTGTTTGATTAGAAACTGTTTAAATGGAAATGAAGTTAAGCCATTTTTATTCCAATTGTTGCTATCAACACGATGATTTGGTGAATTTCTAAATCACAGTTATTTCCTTTTATAAAACATAAAGCGCAAAGCATAAAACGTTCAAGTTCAACTGACAATCAGCAATTGAGTAAATTTGTTAACCGGTTGCTGATAATTATGTTCATTGAATGAGTAGTCAAAATCTAGAAAAGCCAATAAATTAATCTTAGGTTTTTGTAATTGAATGTTTTCTGCACAAGAAGCTAACGAGAATTTCTATAAAGTTTGCAATCATAAGTTGTCAGAAGAACTTTTATTACATGCATACAACTAATAATAATTTCTAAATTATAAAACCAGTAGAAACGGTGCTTTTAATGCTACCGTTTTTCGATGAATTAATAATTTTGCACTCATTGTTATCATATTAAAGGGGGCATTTACCGATAGGCAAATATTCATGAATAGATAATAAATGCCAGTATTAATGCAAAAATTCCATACCTTCATTTGCGAAACGCCTGTACTCAAAGTTCAGTGACGGATGTAATTCAGTTTCGGTTGCCGCCATGACAGCTAAGAGCCAGTTTTCTGGATATGAAATGTATTCTTTCAGGAGTTCATGTGTGGCCACCACGGTGGTGCTCAATAAATCAACTTCATTCGGATTTTCACTCATGGGTGGGGCGATTGTCGCATTATTCCAAGACTCCCTCACAAGCTCGGCGAACTTTGATTATATTATAAATGTGTGGACATTTGTAGATACATATTTCAAATTACAATGAGCTTTATCATATAAAATCCGAATTCCTATCGTGATATGGTTAAAACCGCGGTAGACTGTTCAAAATATTATTTGAAATTGTTTCACAACCGCGTCTATTCTATTATTCCCTTGAAGGTAATAGTAAAAAAACAGTGTTTGGAAAATAAGATCAATGTAGTTTAAATCCCTATACTGGTTTATTCATCGTTCAATAATTCATTTGGTGGCTGTCGTTAACGAAACGATTATTGTCATCGAAATATGCCCGAAAGATCCCTTGGATTGACTCAAACTTCGGAAATCATGTAGTTTCAAATTTAGGGATAGAAAGTCCATCATTGCATTCATATCCTTCAAAATAAAATCATGCCCATTCAAGTGATTATTGTACTGATATGATAGGGTAGTAAGAACAGTATCCTAATACCATGAAACAAAGAAGAACTGATAAGCATTGTTGGAATTTGGAAGCCACTTTTGGTTAGGCCCGGTATAATTGAGCTGTTTAATCACAGGTGTGTTTCCCACACAAAGGTAAATGTGATCAAACGAAAATGTGAAAGAAAAATTCATTTTCAGCATTAACTTAAACAGCTCACGACCGTTGTTTTCACTCAGCAATAAAGACTGTACGATCAGAATCCGCATGATATAAAAGTTTAGTATAAAATGGCAAGCTTAATTTGACCTTTGAAGTTACTCTCGGATATGTCTGGCATGACAAACAACTTCAATTGTATCTTCCTGTTCACGATGGAAATGCGTGCAAATAAGGAATTCTTGTCAAGTTTCAAGCTATTGAAATGAGTTCACTAGCTGTCACTTCAGAATGTAAATCTCAATCTTAATGCTTTATCAAAATTATTTCACGTCAGTAATTAATGAATTACTGATATAATGTTGTATATGCAAGATTTTTGAAATCGATGGACGTTAACTTACATTTTTCCTTGAATGGGTTAGCTTTTCTAATTGCCGAATTTTGAATTCTGAAAAAAGAATGCGATGCTACATGTACGAATCTTAATAATTCAAACTAACACAATCGCTTATAGATTCGTCTTGTTAAAATTAAAATACTAGCTGTATTACAAGTTGCTAGACCGAATTTTAGTTTATAATTTTGTTGCAATTCATTTACTTTCGATTTCGAGCAGCCTTTGAATTAATGAAATTCGAGATGTCATTCTTTCTAATAAATTTATTCAAATGACATAATAACTCTTAGGAAGGTAGAATCGCCGTGGTTATTTTCCGTAACAATAATTCGTTAATATACTACTTTATGCTGCTTGCTTCATTAAATCTATTAGTCATAGGAAACGTAGCCTCATACAACATGGTTACGGAATCAGTTAACAGGCCTGCAGTTCGCATAACAAGATACTTACATTAGTGCAACATTATGGTACGGAATCCAAATGTGATCGTTGATCAAGAATTTGCTGTACAATCATCTCACTCTCAATCATCTTGGTAATTCGAAGGATTCTGTCCGATTGAAGATAGGGATGCGGAACCCATTTTAAAATCTTTGCCTAAATGACATATAACCCCATTTTTATCAACTTTGTGAGGTTAAATTATATTTACAGCCCACTTGCGTATAAACGAAATATGCTAATTTTGTGCCATATGCTCGGATTTTTAGATTATGGATATAGGCGATTCCCAGTTAAGAAGAATCACGTTTATGCAAACAAAATGATGAGAAACTTATCTAATTATTCTCACAATTGGATAATATAAGTAGTTTTGCATGAGTTTCGTTTTCAACATAATTTGCAATATTTGAATTGAGATTTAACTCTTATCCATGATTGCGACAAATTTCACCATCTTTGATAATAATTATTCAATTTATTATTCATAATTTTGGCATAATATCAGAATATTTACTACATACGTGTTGTTAGATATTGCTTCCCGTCAGATTTTGTGAGAGCACCTTGGTCTGTGGAATTTGTATAATTAAAATAAATTACTAACAATATTTCGCAGCTTATTTCAAATTTGAAACACAAATTACAATACAAATTATCCATCTTTAATTAAAATTTAAAGCGAGTATATCATCCTTCCGATATTTCTATGCTTTAAAAGGATGAATATACTTCGAGATTGTCTTATTGGTGTATGGTGCATGATGGGGCTGGTTCAAAAATCAAGTCTCAGCGTTTCATCAGTCCTCGGGAGTCGATTAAAGGCTAGATCGCTGAAGATTGTTATCCACTTGTATATAAATCTCGAGGGTTGTATTGGTTTCACGTGATTTGACAATAGAAGAAGTAGAAATTGGCTCATTCATATAAAAGCAATTTCTACAGTTAAAGAATTTCGCCCAAAGATTCAAAAAATAAAAATCAATTCTCGACATCAAGTTTTAATTTGTCGACTCATTTGCGAACACAATTACGCGATTACTATTTTTACTAAATCTTCCCGAAATTAATTTTGTTGCATTATGGAGTGAGTCAGTATGTACATTTCGAAACCCAGTAAACGACTAACGAGTTATTCCGGGTAACTCTGTCGGAAAAACAGGTTGAACGTTGTTTTAAAACTCATTTTTTCTATTTTGTCCGGATGATTATTTTTGAGCAGGCACCAAATGGAAGAATGCTACTCACAAACGTTTCGGTACAATTATAGGCGATTATAATACATGTGCTCGCTTATTATGTATTTAACGTAAATTAGTTATGACCGAAAACTTATACGCGACGCTATAAGAGATCAATTATACACAATTCATCCAAGGATATCAGTATCTTTGTAGAAAAATTCAGCTAAATGACGTGCGATTCTGAATATAAGCTCTCCACTCTATCATCAATGTGAATATTTAATACATTTGCAGCTGATAAGTAGTCAAAAATAAATAAATTAACTAATTTTCAGGAATGTGCATCATGATGGTTTTGCGGGGTTCTACCGTCCGATATACTGAATGTACGTGTATTTATTGTCCAGGATGGCTTAGTTTTGTCTCTGAAATTCATTTGATGGGACCTTTCACATTCAAACCGTACCGGTGTGATGGTGAAATTTTAGAGAATGTGATTTGGGCTTCTAGTGAATACGTTAAATTTCAAATTACAATCACTAAATGACATTTGTTCGTGACCACCTTTTTACACATTACGCCAATGTACAATTTATAACACAACATTGAATTGAAAGAAAGAGGAGGCTTTGTGGTAAATATCTGTATAATGGTATTCGTTCAGTAATATTCTCGCATAAGTTGTAAAATGCAAGGCAACAAATGTTTCAAAGCATTGATTACTTTTTGCTGGATGGATGGAAATCAACTGCCTATGTTTTGATCTACCGAAATAAACATGTTTTATTGCGCCAGTCACATGTCTCACTCGTTCACCTGTCACTGAATGCATTTCCACTAAACAGGAGTAAGACATTCCTGCATTGAAATTGATTTATTTTTTTAAAACGGTTTCAAAATAATTCTATAAAGAAGATTGAGACATTTCTTAGGAGAATTACCTATCCGGAAACCATAAAATATCTTGGTATGTATTTTATACCAATACAAGTATAGCATTAATTAATTATAGCTGGTTAGATGCAAAAGTTCTATAAATATGATAGATTATTCTAATGTTCAATGGGTTTGAAACACCATCAAGCTGCAAGATTGGCTTAGTCGCTTTTAACGCAATAACAATTTTGCAACATTTAATGATCAAACATGCTCATTTTAACGACTTTGCATATTCTGAAGGAACAATAGTTTGATACTGGCAAATGGGTGTCGACGCATGAGAATTGAGAATTAACGGAACATTATTCACGTTTGGTGATTTGCCACTCCAATAAATATAACTTTTTAACTCATTGAATTTCATGGATTGTTCTTAGAACTCTACCTAGAAGCAACTGTAACTTCAATACAATTGATCAGTGTTATTTTACCATTTACTTAGAATGTTATAAGTTTCCCTACAGAGAAAAATCTGTAGTGATAATAATATTTAGTGTTGAAGTGAAATTTCCTCCGAAAATATACTCACCCAACTTGTAAAACGATTCTCCACCCTGTATGATTTTACCTGTGATAAATATAGTTTAGCGATACATCAAAGATGATGAGTATATTAGCGTTGGATGTGAGTAGCGAACGTGTGATTAGCAAACGTGCGATTATACCTTGCCCAATAATGAATCAATAAGCGATTCATTAGTTATTCATCATCAGTATTATCGAAAGCATTATATCGGCATCATGTGAAATATATTAAAATTACATAAATTCAAAACAAATATTCTAAATAAGTTGATTAATAAAAATACTTGTAATCCTGAAATACTCATAGAAAATTAAGCACAAACGTACTTTGAGGAATTGTAATCGCCGCGCATGAAACTTGTGTTTAATTAATGATAGGTGACATTAGCTAAAAAGATTCATTGTGGAAAAATATCACTCTTTGTGTGCATTTCTATCACGCAAAAAACTTGAAAATCATTTGGTGCGTGGGGACAAGTGATTTACCGATATATGGTCTAAATAGATTAATTGGTCGCCAAATACTTCAACAAAGATGTGAGCCTATCCTGTCGTAGCGTGATGTTTGGTCATAATTTTAGAAACAAATATATTTAAGTTCCATCATACGGTTTGCGTTTTATAGAAGTTTACCATTCATTAATAACATTTTCGAAATTTGGTGTGAATTTCAATGATAGTTTTTATCAGTGCTGTTAAAATTTTCATGCTTCACACTATGTCATATATTGTAATTCGGCAGGCAACGATTAAATTCAATGCATTTACCTCCTGTACCAGGTACATTATCGTCTTCAGCTGTGAACGAGAAGATTGTTTGAAATATGGATAAAACTTCAACTATATTCATTTATTACTGGTACACTTCCGTACATTTCTATTTGTCGAATAATGCTTATTCTCCTTCGAAATATATTGAAGAAACACAATCTGCACGTTAGCTTTTCTAAATGATTGTCCCAACGCATATAGTTCTAACAGGCATAACTACGGAAAGTAAAGTAAGTGAAACCATACAAAAATAAAATGATGCAATCCATAATATATCACAAGTTTACATCATCATAATTATGGGACAAAAATTAAGTTCTCGGCGATTAACTAGAAGTAGTCACTTGATCCTATGAACAGCAGTGGCGAAGTTGAAGAGAAACTCGTAGCTAATTACGAATCATATTTTCTCAATTATTATTTCTGTACCATTATTCTTGTCGAATATTTTGAACAAGTTTGGTATGAACGTTGTTCAATGTTTATTTTATTCACAATACATAAATTCGGATGCACGTTAAAGTTTTCTTTTATTACTCACGCATAACGGATATCACCTTCATCTGCACCATTCGTTGCGCATTTATCTTCATTGCGACCACATCATTATTTGTGAGATTTTTGTTCAATTTCAACCTTGTTTCCACGATAACTTTCCTGTTCCTTACAATGTGATATCTCCGTAGTTCACAGGTGTTTGATTTGTCGGGCTAAATAACGTTGAAGATCATAATATTATTTTAAACAAATTTAATAAGGCATATGCATTGCTGTCCACATAGAGATTACCGAACTTTAATGAATCAAATACGGTTTCCAAAATAAAGTTTACTTGAATGATTAAAGTTGAAATTATGAGTACAGTTATGCCATAACATTTCGCGTTATATGTCATCATAAACATTCGTTCAGGTGTGCTTCGTAATAGTTTTATTAGCCACGAGCACCCAAGAACTAGACAAATTATGGCGATTGACAAGGTATTGAAAATGTGCTAGTTTTTAATTTGCAGTGTTGTGAATGAAATATTAAATCTACTGGCTTGGACAATACGGCTGGTTTAGATCACGTTACGTATTGATCGTAATAACGAATTAAATATATGTCTGATTCGAGCCTATTAATAGCGAGATTATGAACAAAAATCAATTGCTCGAGATCTCTATGCATGCCATGTATCGCTTTAAAGAAGCAAACCAAAATCTTTATTGATATGCATATTTGCAGTCGATTTCTACTTCTTTCTCGAAATTTCTATGATCTAACCATAAAATATGATGATGAAAGCTCACGAATGCTTTATTGTAGTAGCATGCCAACAATTGTAAATGTTTCTGCTTTTATTGCATTTACCAACAGCACCTTTATTGGCTGGCGGTACGGCACGAATTAGGTGTGTGCGTGATGGGAATGCATTGAAATACGGATTTTTCACAAGTCATTATCATTAAGGTTAATCAGCGAGGATAAACTTTGAATTTCCATCACATGGATTAGGTTTGAATATATGGTTGCTGCTAAACAGCTCGGGCAATAACATTATCTCAGAATTTCTCCATAAATGAGTGCAATATATGTAGAAATATTATTTTTTTTAAAACTGAGACTACACAGAGGGTCGAAAGCTGTCGTGTTTATACATTTATATTGAGGAACTCAGTTAATATTACGGACCTCGTTCGCCACAACCACTAGTTATAATTATAAAGCATTTTGGTTTATGTCATTTTATTTTGATCGAAAACATTGGGGGAGTTTATACTTTCATGTGTAACTTATTTTATTTACGAACTGAAATATTTACTCAAAAATTAGATATAATAACTAACTTTTCCACATGTTACTTGTCGCAAATGTTCCGAAAGCTTGCCAGTCATCTGTGCGTTCTCGACGTCGGATGTGTGATCCAACAAACCAAGTACTCGTACCACTGTGTAGGAAAAAAATAAGAATTGTAAAAACATTCTCGGAATTTTAACTATACTAAATACATGCAAAATTAAAGTTTCATCATTTCGATTAAGTTTATAGTTCTATTTCATCGCAATTTGATCGGAAAATGACATGACGTAAAAATGGTCTGTTGTTACACTTCGATTGCTTCCGTTTGAGTGATGTAGCTTGGTTTGTTCGATATGAATAAAATTGTTATCAACCTTACCGTTGCCGCTAGCTAAATTGATCAATCCTAACAAGAAATATGTTAAGATCATATTTTTCATTATGAAAACTGACCAAATGAACATGAGCTCTCATATTTATAGCGACACAAAAACCTCATAATACGTATCAAGTTACCATTGGTGGATCATTCATCGAACATAATTTTCATTGGCTAATTCATTTTGCTATGAACAAATGGTTCATTTGAATGTGTAAACGATATCTGCGATATACTACTATAAGCATACATGTTTCAAAATATTTAACGAAAAGCTTTGAAATAACCTATTTGTTGCTTAAATACACACTCAGCCAACCTGGATATTTTTAAAGCAAATTTGGACAAATACTTGAGAGACAACCCAAACTTTGATACGATTTACACTACATGACTTTTCCTGTTCTTCTTTTTTATCGTATATAACTCATAACTCCATCCTATGGTTATTGTTAAGCTAAATGCTTTTTAGACCATTACAACTTTGAATCACTTCGAATCACTTTGAATCTTCGGGATCTTTCATTCCATACACTTATTCGTATAAAAATATTGACTCAATGTACCGTTATGCTGGAATCTTATCGAAATGCACATGCTGGGTTCTTAATTACCCGTTCGATCTCTATTTTAAAGAATCGATTCCTGCACAGTGTTTCGAATTCATTATTGAATCTAATCTTTTTTGACTGACCACTAGCCGTCGCAGGTTTCAATTAATTTTGTTGTACCCATATTTTGTATTTTACATTATGCGTAGCGTTTGCCGTTCTTATTCATCTCAGTACACCAGAACAATATATTTTAATTGCTATACATAAATCTATGAATTTCGAGGGTAACAACATTTTACCGTTCCAATATAATCTGAGTATAATGTTGCTGTCCGTACATTGCGTGCTACGCGAAGACAAGGATAATCAAACTTTATGATGAGTGTGACATCATTATTTGCCTTGCTACACAGCAAATGAATTCGAAAATAAACACAAGGGGGTCACTCTGCCCATATAGGTCAATAATACTGCAACGCCTCATCCGATGTTAGTTCGGTCGTAAAAATCAAATCTAGGAGTGAAGTTTTCCCAAAGCCTCTTTGTCGAGTGAACAGATTTACAATGTTGTGCAATGGAATGAGTTCAATGATCTCGTAGAATTTATAATCAAGTGAATACTGAGGGTGTGATGCGAAAGGTTCAAATCAACAAATTTATGTCGCTGAATTTTGATTAATTACCAGCTTTACGCCTTGTGTTTAACAACAATTTGTTGTGGGCTCCTTTTATTGGTTTTACGGTATGTGAGAAAGTGTTACCAGTCACTTTGGGAGCCATGAAATTAGTTCTCACGCGCAACATACTCATGCTCCACTAACCTGATTAATAATTTAAACGATTGGAAGCAAGCATTCGACGAAGGGTGTTGCGTACATGCTTGTTTTTTAGACATATCTGAACATATCGGTCGGGTTGATAAGTTTATGTTACTTCGAAAGCTAAATGATTTCGGTGTCACTGAATATCTGCTTGCTTTTTTCGCAAGTGACCTGCCTGAACGCAAAATGAAAGTCAGAATTAATGGCAACTAAGGCAACCTAAGTTTTTGCGGATTGTATAATTTACGCTTTAACTAATTCTATTACTACTCTTTAACTAACTATCAAAAAACGAACAATATTAAACGTTTTTTTGTTTTTAGCATATATTCATGTAATGAATAATATGAAAGGTGGTCTCATCGTTCTAAGTTCAAAACATTTTCGTATATTACTTTGCAGAAATGTAACGCTAATTCACAAAAATAAAATTGTTTTCGCATTTGAACGCAAATCAGATATCGCCTTCCGGTAGGTAACCTTCAGCTTCACTTAGTTCATCGAGGGTACATATTGACCTAGAAGATCAAGTTTGCCAATTTGAGACAGTTGTGAGCTCTCGACATCGATATGATCAAAATAGTAAAACTAAAGCAACATCAAATAAAACGGTTAGTTTGCTTTAACCGTGTTAATTGCTACTTTTATTGTCAATTTTTTCTACCTGTGAATCTAGACTGTGATATTTAATCTATCGAATTGATTAAAAAGTGTTCTGCCATTCCATTTTTGCTCGCAGTATTTTGATATATAGTGTCTCAAATATACGATGCGAGAATTTGCAATCAAGCCTTTGAGATCAAAAATGTGCAGTCTTACATAATACTCGTTGAATACGAGCACCAGGAGTAGAGCAAAAGAAATTCACATAATTAACCCTTAACTACCCAATTTAATTTCTAGGTTGAATACGCTGCACATCCATCTCTCGCTAACTCTAGATTCACACTGGCGTTATACGCCGGATGACTGCTGTATCTCTGTGTCAAACTGGTATTAGACTTGTATTGAACAAGCAAAAACACAAAGGAAACGATTGGAACCGATCACTGTTTATTTATACAACTTTTCATTAGGGTACCGAATTCAGTACTGAAGGCAGTAAAGGGTTAGGAAATTCCTATATTTCCATCATATTTTATAATATGCATTTGATCATATAATATGAATAGTTGTCGCGACGGTAAAAATTACAGTTTTTTAACATTTGACGGCATTTTTGTTAACAAAAATCTTCAGAATTTGAAATTGAAAGGAACTAGTTTGTAAGCCCGGCACGACCAATCCTGTTCAATCCAATTCGCCAACATCTATGTGGGCGGGTTTATACCCATGGAATTGGAAGAACAATTCGTATTTGCATGAATTTAAAGGCAATTGGATCCTGATCCTACTGTCCCGACCTGGTGAGTACAAAAATCACGAAATCGGTGACTGTCTGTGTTTGTGATAAAATTGCAGTTAAATACGGACTTTTATTTCAAAATAATTCATATTTGCAGCTGGTTTTTGGGGCTTTTGTGGTCTTTCATCAACAACTTCATGAGAAAATTCATATCATTTATCGTCAAGTTCACTTTACCAGTAATTCGATACACTGGAATCAAATGGAGAAGCATCATGAAAGCTTACCTGTTCAACTAAATAACTCCCGTGTATAAATAAATGGTCGTGGCGTCAAACAAGGGTGTTCTTGCTCCCACGCTGTTTGGCATTTTTTGCCCATGGACTTGGAAAAACAAATCGTATTTGCATGGATCTAAAGGCAATTGGATCCTGATCCTACTGTCCATACCTGGTGAGTACAAAAATCACGAAATCGGTGACTGCGTGTGTTTTTATGATGGAATTGCAGTTAAATATGGACTTTTATTTCAAAATAATTCATATTTGCAGCTGGTTTTTGGGGCTTTTGCAGTCTGTCATCAACAACTTCATGAGTAAAATTATCCAAAATAATCGCTATCAGCTGCATTCATTTACGACTAAGAGTTAATTATTTGGTTATGATCAACAAAACACGAAGAATGCTAAAAATTGAAGTTGCCTGCTTTCTTACATATTTTTTTCTGCTTGAAACAATCAATATTTTGTGTTACACAATCGTTTATCAAAATTTCATTGTACGAATTTAACTCAATATATTGATAGAACTGCTTTCAGGATGTACAACGAATATGCAAGATCGGTTCGATGATGAAATATATCGACAATTAGATGGATTTACAATGGGCTCATTTTTGGGACGTCTATTGGCGGAGACTTTCATGGATAAGCTGGAGGAAGGACGTATTTAAAGCCTCAATAGAGAGACTCGACATGTATGTATGATATATGGATTATATTCTACTTTGCAATAAAGAATTTTGATTTTCACATCTTACGCGCTGATTTTGACAATTCTCATGTAAGTATCTCTTTTACATACGAACTGGATGTTGCTAAAATTTGAGCTTTCCTTGATGTTTTATTACCCAGAATACTAGATGAAACGTTGCGCAGGTCCGATGAGGATAAAACGAAATTTGTTACATAACTTGTTCACATTAGCAACTCAGATTTTCTCTGAAAAGCATTTAGCTGAGCATCATTCGCTGCTAAAGATTTTATTGAGTGAAAATGTTTATCTAGCGTGTTTAATCGAAAATCATTTTCGCGCAGCGCGTAGGAAGTTACCCGTTACGGCAGTACCGAAGAATGAAGTTATAAATATATATAAATATATATTACGAAACTTGTCGAAATTCTCCTGGATGTGACCCAGTACTCATACACGCATTGTGGATGACACAGCTTGTTTAAGGGAACGAACAATGTAAGCAGGTGGATTGGTTACAAATATTCAAAGTATAATTCGTCGGAACTTATTTCATCCTATGGTCAGTGCTATGTTAATGTTATCATATTCTCGGTTCAATTTCGTTTTCGTACTATACTTCAGGAAAATGTAGCAATAAATTTAGTAAGTTATCGACCCGAGACAAGCTTATGTTTCACGAATTAACAAAATCAAAATTTTATTTTCTCAGCACGGATTTCGTTTCGAAGCATATTAACAAGAATATCATAACGTGTTTCGGCAAGTAACTGCCAGAAAGCGCAAATGCTGACCTCGACAAATTCATGTTTTTAACCAGGCTGGTTTTGTTTTTTACCTCATTTAATCGATATAACAGAGAAAGTGAAACTTTATCAATTCAATTACGATCATTTGTACACTGTAAATTCATATCTTTTATCGTCGATTTTAGTTTACCAGTAATTCAATACACTGGAATCGAATGGAGAAGCATCATGAAAGCTTACCTGTTCAACTGAATAACTCGCGTGTATAAATAAATGATGTCCAGTATATACGAGGCTGGATTTTGTTCCAAACCGTTATAGATTCAACAATTTGCGTCAAAAATTATTACTCCTGCAAAACGCGAATTATTAATCAGCAGTAAAATATCCATATCATTTTTGAATTGTATTTGACGCGATATTTTATAACATATAACAAACGTTGGTGTATATTTATAACATATATGGCATAACATGTATATGAAACATATGTAACATATAACAATCACATATTGATCTTCAAACATGTCTGTCCCATTGTCAATTCGGTTTTATTTGTCAATCGATTTCTACAAACCGCTAAAGTCCAAGCATTCGCCACACACAACTCGTTTAACCGTCATTGACGTTTTTCACACAGTTCGATTGCGGCTGAGGTTTTTCATCTTCTCATACTGATCCACGATGTGGTTACTCTAACCGTTCTAATGCAAACCCTCCGAAAGCCGAAATATTACGAGTTCGCAAATGTGGTCATTGGTATTTTCAGTGCATCTTGCTCTTGCGTTGTGCCAGTGGTTGATGTTCTGTATGTCGTACAAAAGCTCGTCTAAAATTTATACTGAATTCTCTCTGAGAAAATGATCATAACCTTGTTAATGTATCAATATGGGAAACATTTTAATTCGTTCATTCACGTTTCGGACGGTATACATTATAAGGAAACATTCTTCTCAACATTAGATTTTTCTGTGATTCTTGATCAAATTATGAGGTTTTCGTCAAATCTTGAAAGGAACACTATCTGTTTCAGTTAGTTTTATTTCAAGCTATTTATTTGATGGTGAGAGCTGTAATAATTAAAATACACTTCGCAAATTAGAAGTTTACGTCAACGAACCCCAATAATCATAGACCAAATCAAATGTTTGTTGTTTTACCCATAATATTCCACAAATATGGAACGATGGATTATTTTAACGCTTGTGCAATGTATTTTTAAGCGAAAAATATTTGTAACGTAAATTGTGTTTTTTTCAATACTGGATTTTCGGTCTGAGCGATTAAAGCACCAAATTAAATCAAATTCTATCATATGGTCCGTATCTCAAAACATTTATTGGTATGCATTGCAGTTGAGCTCTGATGAGAGCGATGCTCCATCACAGTGCATACTTTGGATGAACTTACTTTCGAAATCTGAATTGAGACCTTAATGACGAATTGCTTAATCCAAAATTAAAAAATTAACTATCCGATACCTCAATGAAAATACATTAACGTATGCTTTTGGGTTCACTGAAGTGTTAGGTCTTATGGGATTTCTTGACAGTTCGGTGGTCGGCTAAGAGACCCTGGGCAATTGTCAGGTACTTTTTCGGATACATGTCGTTCACGCACTGTTTGTTAAAAGTGAGTTGCTTCTGTTAATATGGATAAGTAAAGCCAATTCTAACGTGGCGGAATAGCTAAGCAATTAACACATCAGCTCTGCATCAAGCACACTTCGGGTTCGAATGTCGATATGTGCATGAATATGAACGGCTCTAATGAGGTCGAAAATCGAGTCCAGTGTTGCTTTGGATGGAATTCACACTGAAATCTGATCGACACGGTACTAATGAGTAGTGTAACCGAAATTAAAAATTAACTCTCTGAATTTCAATTGAGAAATTATAGGCAATATTCATTAGGTTGATCGGGCCTATTGGGAACACCTGGCAGCGAAGTAATTTGTTGGTTGACCCTAGACAGTTAACTCTTACTCATTATGAAACGTGCTGTGCACCAACTGCTGGTTAAGATCTAGTTGCTAAACTTCATATGAATATGTGCAGCCAAACCTAAAGTTGCAGAATAGCACGATTTTACAGCTCTGTTTTACCGCAAGCTGTTTAGCGTATCGCGTATTCCTCATTCATTCATTCAAAATCTAGATTCGTATCATATTTTGACAAGCTCATTATAGCGATCGACCACATAGCGATAGTAAATCCACTTCGCTGCTACATTTCAATAATCCGGACTAGCTTTTAATTGAATGTTCACCGAGATTCAAAAATCTCAAACTAATGTCAGTGTTCATATTTATTGACATCTAGGACAGGATAACCGGAGCGATTGTAGAATGTAGCAAAACTGCAATTTAGTGGCTTCCTACTAATCGTCTGTGAGACGTGAAATTCGGGGACGACGCGTCCTTCATGCTGCCCGCAAACCATGTAGTGTCTAATATCACCTGCGTTGCATAGGAAACTTTAATTTCTGATATCAAATTATACACCCACAAACTGATATGATGAAGTGGAACGAAAATGGGCACAGAACATACCAATTCAATTGATTGTTTCAATCATTGCATCGGCAATAGAAAGTGGTTGGCTGTGCAATATTTGGAATGGAGTACACATATAATCATTAGAACAGACGTATATCGGGAACATTTTAGAAAAATCCGAAAATCGTTGACATCATTAATTCGCAGGCATAACCAATATAATCACGGAAAGCTGGCTGAACAGATGAAAGTACACCCTAAGTAACTTTACGCGATTATAAACAATGAGACTAAGTTAAACCCGGGAGATTTCCAAATCAGATTGGTACAGGAGAGACAGTTACTCTGAGAGATACGGCTGATGCTTTGGCAAAATTTCCGCCAAAGTGTTTTTTTGTCACTTCCACCAAATTTGCTTGGGTGAATAGAGATGGAAATCCTAAGTGAATTCCTACGGTTGTGCGGACACATTAACGTGAGATAAACGTAAACAACACCCTTCGTGGAAGACGGAATAACTTCGGCTATTGCGAGGTCAAGTGGCTTTGAGATTTGCCGCCCAATTAGTGGTTTCTATAAAGACTCACTCCTACTAAGTGATGGGAAAGCCGGAGTTATTGCAGCAAACGGTGGCACGAAACCGGTCGTGAATGTTTGTGTGTGTGACGGAAAAGCATGCAAATGAATATTTTGTTTCATGATTATTGGTTTAACCCCATTAAACATGTGTTTGGACACATGTGATTAAACATGTTGGTCGTAACAGCCTTATCCAACAGTGGCATACAAGGACTCCTTGTTTACCATTCCTCCACTGTTTTAAGCGCATGCGGATCCTGATCTTACTATCCCTAACTGATAAGTGCAAAGAGCAAGAAACCGGTCGTTGGGTGTGTGTGACGAAATGCATGAAAATGAATATTTTTGATTGTTCTGCAACCTTTGTTGTAAAATTAATATATACCAGCAAGCTGACTGTAAAGACAAAGATGATGGTATACAGCGCGTGCGTACTAAATGCTTTACTATACGGCAGTGAAACCTGAAACACCAACGCAAGACACGAACGGAAGCTGAATGCTTTCTATCTACGAAGCATCCGTCGTATCTTGAACATATCGTGGATGGACAGGGTGACTTACGCTGAAGTGCTTTCAAAAGCTAGTCTAAAAAGCATGTTCACCCTATTACGTCAGCGCCGCCTGCGGTGGCTTGGTCATGTCTATAGAATGGAAGGAAAATGGTCGTATTCCGAAAGATCTACTCTATGGTGAGTTTCAATTAGGGAGTCGACCATTGGGCAGACAGCACATGCGGTACAAAGATGTTTGCAAAAAATATATGAAAACTCTTGGCATTGACCCCACGAGCTGGGAAAAACTTGCTCTTGACCGCTCACTTTGGAGGTATTGTGTAAGGCGTCGTCTGCAAGCCGGGGAGGAGCAGATACTGCTCTTGGCTGCTGAACGCAGATCACGCCGCCGGCGTGCAACTGATGCAATACAACAAAGTTCTGACTATCGTTGCAAGCGCTTCGGGAGAGATTGTTCCTTCCGAATCGGACTGTTTAGTCATTCAAAAAGCTGTAATACATGAAATTCATGCGATTGTGATGTACATCCATGGTCGACATCGACCGACGGAGGCCAACAGCAACACCCCAGAGAATATCTATTGGGATTCATCCACACCATACACTTTTCCATTCGTCGCCGAATACATGTTTCTATCAACTGAGTTATAGCAAACTCAAAAGTCTGTTGCTTCGTACTTATCTCTCTCATGATCGATAAATCTATCCAACAACACTGAATATATTTCAAACACCTTACCTATTTAACAATACATATGTACAATGTCGATATTTGTTAACTATCTTTCATTGTGATTGCTTGCGTAAATGTAGCACTAATTCACAAAAATAAAATTGTTTTCGAACTTTTGGTTTGGTCACACAACATTTGAACATGAATCAGCTATCGCCTTCGGATACATAACAGTCAGTTTCACTTCGTTCATCGAGGGCACATAGTGACCCACAAGATCCAGATTATCAATCGAAGATTGATGTGACCTTTCGACATCGATATGATCAAAATTGTAAAACTGAAGCAACCGAAAATAAAACAGTTAGGTGGCTTTAACCGTGAAAATTGCCACTTTCATTATTAATTTTATTATACTTGTGTATCTATACAAGGAGAATTGACCCATCGAAGGCATTCATAATTGTTCTGCCATTCCATTTTCGCTCGCAGTATTTTGATATATAGTGTCCTAAATATACGATGCGAGATTTTTCAATCAAACCATTCGGATCAAAAATGTGCAGTTTCACTTAATACTCGTCGAATACGAGCACCAGGAATAGAGCAAAATAAATTCACATCATTAGGGAATTTCTATTTTTCGGCAATATTTTATAATATCTTAAGTTGCAGTTGTTCATGTAATATGAATAGTTGTAGGGACAGTAAAATTTAATGGTTATTTTGTTTGGACGACATCCTTTATAAAAAAACGAAATTCATAATTTGAAACTTTAGGGAATTAATCAACAATATAAATGTGGTCGGGTTTATGCCCATGGACTTGGAAAAACAAATCGTATTTGCATGGATCTAAAGGTAATTGGATCCTGATCCTACTGTCCCTACTTGGTGAGTACAAAAATCACGAAATCGGTGACTGCGTGTGTGTTTATGATGGAATTGCAGTTAAATACGGACTTTTATTTCAAAATAATTCATATTTGCAGCTGGTTTTTGGGGCTTTTGCGGTCTTTCATCAACAACTTCATGAGTAAAAATATCAAAAATAATCGCTATGAGCTGCATTCATTTACGACTAAGAGTTACTTATTTGGTTATGATCAACAAAACACGAAGAATGCTAAAAATTGAAGTTGCCTGTCTTCTTACATATGTACTTCTGCTTGAAACAATCAATATTTTGTGTTACACAATCGTTCATCAAAGTTTCATTGTACGAATTTAACTCAATATGTTGATAGAACTACTTTCAGGATGTACAACGAATATGCAAGATAGGTTCGATGATGAAATATATCGACAATTAGATGGATTTAAAATGGGCTCATTTTTGGGACGTATATTGGCGGACACTTTCATGGATAAGCTGGAGGAAGGACGTATTTAAAGCCTCAATAGAGATACTCGACATGTTGTATGATATGATTTTTCTACTTTGCATCAAGATTTGAATTTTCACATCTTACGCGCTGATTTTGACATTCTCATGTAAAGTATCTCTTTTACATACGACGTGGATGTTTTGCTCCTAATTTTGAGCTTTCCTTGATGTTTTATTAGCCAGAATACTAGATGAAACGTTACGCAGGTCCGATGAGGATAAAACGAAATTTGTTACATAACTTGTTCACATTAGCAACTCAGATTTGCTCTGAAAAGCATTTAGCTGAGCATCATTCGCTGCTAAAGATTTTATTGAGTGAAAATGTTTATTTAGCGTGTTTAATCGAGAAACATTTTCGCGCAGCGCGTAGGAAGTTACCCGTTACGGCAGTACCGAAGAATAAAGTTATAAATATATATAAATATATATTACGAAACTTGTAGAAATTCTCCTGGATGTGACCGAGTACTCATGTACACATTGTGGATGACACAGCTTGTTTAAGGGAACGAACAATGTTAGCAGGTAGATTGGTTACTAATATTCAAAGTATAATTCGTCGGAACTTATTTCATTCTATGGTCAGTGCTATGTTAATGTTATCATATTCTCGGTTCAATTTCGTTTTCGTATTATACTTCAGGTTAACGTAGCAATAAATTTAGTAAGTAATCGACCCGAGACAAGCTTATGTTTTACGAATTAACAAAATCAAAATTTTATTTTCTCAGCACGGATTTCGTTTCGAAGCATATTAACAAGAATATCATAACGTGTTTCGGCAAGTAACTGCCAGAAAGCGCACATGCTGACCTCGACAAATTCATGTTTTTAACCAGGCAGATTTTGTTTTTGATCTCATTTAATCGATATAACAGAAAAAGCGAAACTTTATCATTTCAATTACGATCATTTGTACACTGTAAATTCATATATTTTATCGTCAATTTCAGTTTACCAGTAATTCAATAAACTGGAATCGAATGGAGAAGCATCATGAAAGCTTACCTGTTCAACTGAATAACTCGCGTGTATAAATAAATGATGACTAGTATATACGAGGCTGGATTTTGTTCCAAACCTTTATAGATTCAACAATTTACGTCAAAAATGATTACTCCTGAAAAACGCGAATTATTTATCAGCAGTAAAATGTCTCTTCCATTGTTGAATTTTATTTGACGCGATATTTTATAACATATAACAAACGTTGGTGTATATTTATAACATATATGGCATAACATGTATACGAAACATATGTAACATATAACAATCACATATTGATCTTCAAACATGTCTTGCTCCCATTGTCAATTCGGTTTTATTTGTCAATCGATTTCTTACAAACCGATAAAGTCCAAGCCTTCGCCACACACAACTTGTTTAACCGTCATTGACGCTTTTCACACAGTTCGATTGCGGCTGCGGTTTTCCATCTTCTCATACTGATCCACGATGTGGTTACTCTAACCGTTCTAATGCAAACCCTCCGAAAGCCGAAATATTACGAGTTCGCAAATGTGGTCATTGGTATTTTCAGTGCATCTTGCTCTTGCGTTGTGCCAGTGGTTGATGTTCTGTATGTCGTACAAAAGCTCGTCTAAAATTTATACTGAATTCTCTCTGAGAAAATGATCATAACCTTGTTAATGTATCAATATGGGAAACATTTTAATTCGTTCATTCACGTTTCGGACGGTATACATTATAAGGAAACATTCTTCTCAACATTAGATTTTTCTGTGATTCTTGATCAAATTATGAGGTTTTCGTCAAATCTTGAAAGGAACACTATCTGTTTCAGTTAGTTTTATTTCAAGCTATTTATTTGATGGTGAGAGCTGTAATAATTAAAATACACTTCGCAAATTAGAAGTTTACGTCAACGAACCCCAATAATCATAGACCAAATCAAATGTTTGTTGTTTTACCCATAATATTCCACAAATATGGAACGATGGATTATTTTAACGCTTGTGCAATGTATTTTTAAGCGAAAAATATTTGTAACGTAAATTGTGTTTTTTTCAATACTGGATTTTCGGTCTGAGCGATTAAAGCACCAAATTAAATCAAATTCTATCATATGGTCCGTATCTCAAAACATTTATTGGTATGCATTGCAGTTGAGCTCTGATGAGAGCGATGCTCCATCACAGTGCATACTTTGGATGAACTTACTTTCGAAATCTGAATTGAGACCTTAATGACGAATTGCTTATTCCAAAATTAAAAAATTAACTATTTGATACCTCAATGAAAATACATTAACGTATGCTTTTGGGTTCACTGAAGTGTTAGGTCTTATGGGATTTCTTGACAGTTCGGTGGTCGGTTAAGAGACCCTGGGCAATTGTCAGGTACTTTTTCGGATACATGTCGTTCACGCACTGTTTGTTAAAAGTGAGTTGCTTCTGTTAATGTGGATAAGTGCAGCCAATTCTAACGTGGCGGAATAGCTAAGCAATTAACACACCAGCTTTGCATCAAGCACACTTCACGTTCGAATGTTGATATGTGAATGAATATGAACGGCTCTAATGAGGTCGAAAATCGAGTCCAGTGTTGCTTTGGATGGAATTCACACTGAAATCTGATCGACACGGTACTGATGAGTAGTGTAACCGAAATTAAAAATTAATTCTCTGAATTTCAATTGAGAAATTATAGCCAATATTCATTAAGTTGATCGGGCCTATTGGGAACACCTGGCAGCGAAGTAATTTGTTGGATGAACCTAGACAGTTAACTCCTACTCATTATGAAACGTGCTGTGCACCAACTGCTAGTTAAGATCTAGTTGCTAACCTTCATATGGATATGTGCAGCAAAACCTAAAGTTGCAGAATAGCACGATTTTACAGCTCTATTTTACCGCAAGCTGTTTAGCGTATCGTGTATTCCTCATTCATTCATTCAAAATCCAGATTCATATCATATTTTGACAAGCTCATTATAGCGATCGACCACATAGCGATAGTAAATCCACTTCGCTGCTACTTTTCAATAATCCGGACTAGCTTTTAATTGAAAGTTCGCCAGGATTCAAAAATCTCAAACTAATGTCAGTGTTCATATTTATTGACATCAAGGGCTCGCTAAGTAGAGCAAATGTAGAGTGTAGTAAAACTGCCATTTAGTGGCTTCCTACTAATCGCCTGGTATACGTGAAATTCCGGGACGACACGTCTTTCATGCTGCAAGCAACCCAATACACAGTCTAATCTCACCTGAGTTGCATGAATTCACAGATATTTTTTTAATGTTCTATACATTAGGCTGCTCACAATTTCTTCAATAAATTAAAATAAAGAGACAAGCAACATTTTGTCGGAAATGGACGGGAGAACAGAACACTACTTTAATTGATCTACGTTATTTGTCGACTGGTCAAAACGTCGTGACACAATATGTGGAATGAAAATTTAATACTGAAATAAGGCGACCTATGCAGACATGGAGACGAACCGTTGATCGCAAACGAAGCTCATCATGATGCATTTCTTATTCCTTATATGGACGTCGGAACACTCAGAACTGGTTTTGCATTTTGGATTTTCGGACATGAAACTATTATGCTGATGTACAATCACCAACTGGAATTGCGATAAACGTTTTAAGCACATTAATAAAATCTGCAATAGAGGCGATATTCGAACCTTGGTTCTTCGATTTACATTCTGTTTACTTAATTATAAATTTCATGGATGACTGTGATTAGTATGATGTTGTTGCGGACCCATTCTCCAGCAGGAGCATTCACAAGATTGAATCAAATAATATATAATAAACGAGCGATTGCTGAGCATAACCAATAACTCTAAATCTGTAATGAATTTTAATTGCTTATGGCATGAGTGGCCATATAAATCGAGCATTCAAAATCTTATCGGCGCTAGATTCGAATCCGGCTAGTTGGGAAGAACTTGCTCTTGACCGCTCACATTGGAGGCATTGTGTAATGCGTCGTCTGCAAGCTGGGGAGGAGCAGATACAGCTCTTGGCTGCTGAACGCAGATCACTTCGCCGGCGTGCAACTGATGTAATACAACAGAGTTCTGACTATCGTTGCAAGCGCTGCGGGAGAGATTGTTCCTACCGAATCGGACTGTTTAGTCATTCAAAAAGCTGTAAAACATGAAAATTCATTCGATTGTGATGTGGATCCATGGTCGACATCGACCGAAGGAGAACAACAACAATATTTTATACATAGAGCTGGAATATATTATGTTGCACAGCAACGTATCGGCTCGATTCTAAATAAATTTCTATAGACATAAGTTTTCGTCTAAAACCTACAATTTGAATTACAACTTAGCACATTGTAATTATTAATTGTATTCGAAGCAAAATACTAAATATTTGTAAAAAAACTAACATTTGTGTCAAAAGCGCATGCGGATCCTGATCGTACTCTCCCTACCTAATGAGTGCAAACAGCACAAACCGGTCATGGGGTGTGTGGATGTGATGGAAATGCATGCACATGAGTATTTTTATAACGTTTATGCATTTTCATTATAAGACTAGGAATTCAGAGAATACCTAGAAAAGCTACACGAAACTAATGGTTTAGTTAAGCAAGGATGAATCAGATTATGCACAGATCAGAAACATGCCCAAAAGATATTTTGCATTCCTCTGTGAAACCGACTTATGTAACTCTATCGTAATCACTCCGCATTTAGCATAGCGGTGAAACAAAACAAACAAAAGGTTTGAGTATTTTGTAATTTATACCTGTTGTGTTAAAGCGATTCAGATCAGGTTTAATTCCATCACGAGGCATATTCAGGTATATTTGTACGTGTGTCTAGTGTTTAAGTCGATTGGTCTTGAAAAGGTTGTGACCTATACAACCCACTTTCCCTATGGTGATCTAACATATTATGGATTATAGTTTGTCCTTCTCCAACAATCAGTTTTTACAGTTCAACCGGGTCATTTATTTGTGAAAGTGCGATGCAACCACTTATTAACAAAGTACAATTATTTGATGTTGATGTCACTTGCCATGTGTCCGAGCGATAAACCAGTATCGCTGTAACTTTGGTAAAAAAAATACGTTTGATCAAACTGGAATATATTGCGCAGAATCGAATTGTAATCCGAGAGTTGATATCACTCTTCCGTACAAATTTCATTTGCTGTGTAGTGAAACATATCCTCCAGATCCGGCTTTCAACAATCTGATAATCACTCGACAATGGCACGCTTTGAGTAGCCTTCTTTAACATTCTATGGAAATCATGAGCGACAGATATTTTGCAGACGGAAATTCTCTAATACCGGATATGATATGTGAGGCGCAACTATATACTTGACTTACGTCAACGTCAATATGAAGAAAAACTACAAGTGTAAATCAATTTCATTAATTATACTACTATTAGAACAGATGAACATGGTCTAACTACTAAAGGAGACCAGAACGATGACAAGATAGGTTGCAGTAATTCATATTGTTATTTGGTGCACGGTACAACGGAGTTAATTTATATATTTCTGCTTTTACGAAGAAATAATATAAAACGAAATCAATGAAGTCTCACTGAACCTGATCTTACCGTCTCCACCTGATGGCGGCAAACAGCGAGAAACCGGTAGTGGTATGTAAGGGATAGGGATGTGAGCACCACAATACATTGGAAATCAATTGACGTTTGAAATTCAATTGGTAATCGTACGTCTACTCACAAGAATCCACTGGTTGTATTGTAGAGGTGAAATACTTAAAGGGCAAATTCTCGGGTTAAATACTCATCAAAGTCGATTATTCAGCATATCAAAGATGTATCTGTATACATGACCTCGCAGCTCAGACAATGCCTCGGTTAATGCTACATGCTATGTAAATCAACCATAAAAACATCGGAGCATTTAAAATTTTATCCTCGTCCTGAAATGTTCAAATTACGCCGGAGGTAATTTAAATTTCAGATTGTTCAAATTATGTTCATCACAATCTCAATGTAACTGCAATATCAATTGGAATATGTTTCGGACCGATCGTGTATTCATAATGAAAAGAAATTTGAGTGCAATCGGTTAGAGCAGATTTTCGGTAACGATTCACTTCTGCCACAGAAGCTTCGTCAGACCAATGGTGATGGTCAGGACAGGGAACATGATTCAGTAGTAGTCAACCCACCACCACTTATTTGACCTTACCGCTAAACAGCCTATAGTACACCTACAGTGTGTTACGTCTCGTGGGAATGACTAGGATCAGTAGTCCATTTACCTCCTAGTGCGTATCCACGTCAATCAAATTCCACTGAACACGATCAAGGTCAGTTGACACAGCGGCCCACATGCGTAAAATTACATAATTGACGGGGCTAAGTTTAAGCTATTTTTGAAGAAAAACAAAAATCTAATTAACTAGTAGGTAGGGTTCAAGCCAAAATTATGTTGTCGCTATGTTGAAGACACATTTGTTAGCATCAAGCGGGATCAGATAAAGGCCTTCTTCAAATATTTTTAAATTAAATAGACCCATGTATTATTGTCACAAAGGAAGTGGAATCCTGCACAGGCACTCTTCCATTTTGGACTGTATAGCACAAAAAGTAGACGAGAAAATAAAAAAAACTTCTGTCTATCGGAAACCTATCGATACAGATGTTGTACTGCTCATCCAAGAAAGGTCTTCAGTTCCATAGCTTGTTCCATTATCCATAAAGTAGAACACCGGTGCATCGACGAAAGAGAACGAAAGCAGGCGCACCGTGAAGCAAGCCAAAGCCTCATAGACCAGGGTTATCCAAAAGATATATTAAAACGCCAATTGATGGAGGTAAAATACCCTTACGAAAAATCGGGGAAAAATTGGCGGGATGCAGTTTGTATAGCGTATGTAAAATACACATCTGAAGCGATACGTAAAATATTGAACCATGCGGCCATACGCGTAACTTATAAGAAATGGAAAACTATCCGTTCGGTTCTGATGCACCTGAGTGATAAGACACCTTTATCTAGCGTTACGAACAGCATCTACAGAATAAACTGTAAGGACTGTTTGGGTGTTTACATAGTGCAGACTTCCAGGAAAATTCACACTAGAATGGAAGAACACCGGAAGCGTGTCCGGAGACAGCCTGGGGATGCGAGGGAATATCAATCCCTCATTCGTGATTCCGCCTTGGCGGAGCACGTTTTAGAGACGGGCCAAAGTGTCGATCTAGACAATGTGGAAATATTGAGACGCTGTATTAAACCGTATAGCGAACGTCTACATGCGGGTGCGGTCGAAATTACCAATGCAGGTCAATAAGGTGGATGGGGCAGAAATCTCCACTATCTGGCGCTCGGCACTGATGCAAAAGTAAATAATTTTTATTCAACTTATACCTACTAGATAATAAGAATTTTGTTTTTCTTCAAAAATAGCTTAAGCTTAGCTCCGTTAGCTATGTACTTTTACGCATGTGGGCCGCTGTGTCAACTGACCTTGATCGTGTTCAATTGTATTTGATTGACGTGGATACGCACTAGGAGGAAAATGGACTACTGATCCTAGCCATTCCCACGAGACGTGACACTGTACGAGTACTATAGGCTGTTTTGCGGTAAGGTCAAATTAGTGGTGGTGGGTAGACTGCCACTTAGTCATGTTCTCTGTTCTGACTATCACCTTTTGTCTGACGAAGCTTCTGTGGCAGAAGTGAAACGTTACCCAATATTGCTCAAAACGATTGCACTCAAATTTCTTTGCATTAATCGGGATTAATTCGCATCTTGAAAAACCGGCTGTCGTAACAAATGCAGGTTTACTCACTGAAAGTGGTGTGCGAGCCATGTTTACCAGGATTAGTCAGTCTTGCATTTGCTTTCTCGAGAAACGTCGTTTTGGGAAAGGTTCATGCTGCTTTCAAGTAATAAAGAACTCTACTTTGTCTTGGACCTTATTCCCATTACGCATTTTAAAATAGACGTGAAACCTTTTAAGACGGTATTTAAACTTTCGGTTGATGTTGGCGTAACAAACATCATGTATAGGAATATGAAGATAGCGTGTCGCAGGTAACCCTAAGACTTTTAGCCTTCAGGAAGCAATGAACGCTGATGTTTGACAGGATTCATCATATAGCTTTCACATTCTTAAAACAAACAAAATTTACGACTTTTTCCCTTTCTTTTTATTTAGAATCTTGGTATTAGGACAAGACTAAAAACGCGGTGAAGCCAAGGATTTCATCGATCCACGATGAATCAAATTGTTCACCAACCAGGACCATAAAAAACAAAGTTTGATAAAGCCAAATTTCCAGTACTCATCATGAAACTAAATTGTGCTGGATATTTTTACCTTATGTGCCAAATTATTGTGCAAATCTCATTTCAATCTCGAATTATTTTGAATTAATAATTGATATTTATCACCAAGCACGGAGATTCAAAACCTTTGTGATTTGGCCTCGAAGTACTCCAGTTAAACTGGCTCTGATGATTCATCAGCATAGATGAGTAATATAACGGTTTTTCAGTAATTTTGACGGTTTACCGTTGCAGGCCGTTCAAAACAACTGTGCATCACTGCAGCAAAAATTCTATTCGAATGAACTTTCGCGGTTTCTTTTCTGCACAATGGTTAGCCCGCGATGTTTCGATGAATGGTCACTAGTAATTAAAAGTTAATTACCGATATATCGTTAATAAGGCATGATTCATTTCTATTATGAGAAATTTGTTAATACATTCTTCTTGAACAACAGTTTTTGATGTTTGGTCGGCACAGTTTACGTGAGAATCGGTAGTGTTGCTCTAAAATTACATGTATTCTGTTAAATTATACGGATGATGTTGTATAAGGATCTCAAGGTGTTTTATACTAATAGATTTTATTAGGTTTTCTGCAATTAAAACTCGAGCTTACTTATATGCATCACGTCCATCAAATCAACCGGTGATTTCCTGCATTTCCTTTATTTCCTGAGCTCATTTCGTC
>JACCGJ010002995.1:0-20316 GCA_013407085.1 Atriophallophorus winterbourni | reverse complement strand
CGCGTACATGGATGTACAAGCTCTACCTGCCCGAAGCGTGCTGGTTTTGAGGCGACAGTCAGACTTTTGCTCCTTCTCCTGTCAGTCGAAGCAGTTCCAGGACCAAGCAAGAAAACGAAAAGCTGGATTTCTTTGTCAGAGGATATATTAGATGCGACCCATTGGAGCATATTTGGAATTGGGGGCTTATCCCCAAAACCGCAACAGATGCAAGCTATCGTTGACCTTAGCAAATGCCTAGGATAAATCAATATAGAAGACAGGAACTAATGTACCTAGGCAAATAGACGCTGTTAAATCGTCTTGATTATTCATTCACCTCAACAGACAAGATCTGTTTCGGTAAACCCATATTGCGCTGCTGAAAAAAGTTCTTTAGTTTTGATGGGCCCATATAATTTTCCAGATACAAGTGAGTAGCTTGACAGGCCTGTAATTTGTTACGTTTGAAAGACAGCCACTATTATAAATTGGTCTTATCGCATCATCTTTTCAAACTGACGGTACGCAACCGTATCAAAGATTTCTGATGAAAACCTCAGCTGGACAGCATCAACGCTGTCCATATTATGCACGAAGGATAACTGAAGTAATGTTGTGCCCACCAGTTTATTTCTTCGTATATAGTTGGTGGTAGTCAATAACGACTGAATCACATAAATGTTCTATGAGTTTGATTAACCAAGATTCAATAATGTTTGTTTCAGGCAGAACACTTTAGGGTTAATCTAGCAAGAGCATCCAATGACTCTTGGGCTAAAGCAGTCATTCATTGATCTGCATTGAACGGAAATACCCTGGTTTCACTTGCCTCTTTCATTCACAATCCTGTACAGCAATTTTGGATAATATTCCATTCTTCCAACAATGCGTTGGTGACACTGGTGTTTTTATGTTTAACGAGTGTGGTCAATCTGATTCGTATTCTGGTAAATTGAAACAAAGTTTTAGAAGTTGCAATATCACAATGCATTGTCCAGTCTCATAGATTTATTGGAATCTTTTTTTCTGGTTTTAATGCTAAATGAGAATCGAATGATGCGGACATCTTTGCTTGGTATAAATCACGGGATTAATTGGATTTGCATCTGAAGATAAATTATCAATGAGTTGCAATGAGTTTTTGATTGTTTGAAGAGTTCGTTCAATATGTTTTGCGACTACTCATCAGTACCAACTTCTTCGAAATATTCACAACGTTTATCACAACATGTGTTCCCTGTTGTTATGATCTGGTGGTTGACAGCATTTCAGCAGATATCTTTAAGTCATGAATGTGGGAGCGATGGAAGACTCTATTATCTTTATGTTCGGTAGGCTCAAATTCTGTACACTTCTTTTTATGGTGGGAAACGTAAATATAGTTTGTGAGCCGTTTATGGTCAGTTGCTTAACGCTTTCTCTCAGTGTACACCGCACACAGTCTACCACTGTACCGTAGTGTTGGAATAAATTCTAGCCCAATATAGGATTAGAAACGTCGGCTATGGTGAAAACGCTATTGCGAGGTGTCCGAAGGCCTGATGTGAGGGTACTAGTCTTTCACCCTCTGTAAGATTAGCTGTACCATTGACTTCGCGCAAAACGATACTGACTAATTTGTTTATGTGCTGTGACCATGGAAGTATCACACTTATCTGGGATCCATGTTCGTATTAACATCTCGTACATAAAAGAAGTGACCCTCGAGAAAATTGTCAATTTTCGCAGCCACCATTACGATCTAGCATTTAAATGGAGCACGGCTTAAACAACTTTCGTGCTCTACTACCAACTTACGCGTTGTACCAACACTGCGACTCATCATGGGTTCTAATCCCTCATAAGCCTTTTATGCCGATTTTTCAAATTGTGGATGGCACAACGGTAATTTTCGTCAGCTGGTTTGGCTTTCATCACCGTACTTTCAGTGTGTTGCGAATCTCGACGATCTTATCCGATCTTATCTTCCCAATCATGTCCACAAAGTTGGCCAATTTTGTTGAACATGAACTGGGAGACGTTGCAGGCAGAACTGTTTCAAAAAGCGCGAATCGATCGTTTTGCTGCTGACCAATGTTTGCAGTCATCTAATTAGTTGGGAAAAGTCTGATCCCCCAGCTCTTTCTGTGTCAAAAGCCGGTGAACACGGCATCGTTCGAACTCTCTGAGTCACCTTGAGTATATCACTCGTGCAAATTCAGGTTTGGGTTACGGACTACAGCGTTATTGACTTTCAAACTGAAAATTAAAGAAAATTTACACTTAGTTCCTAAAAGGTCAAAAGATGAACATCATTTTGTTGTTTGCAGTAGAACAAAACGTTGATAGCGTGGTTTTGCATAAATCCAACAGTAATTCTACAACGTGGCAAAATTTTCTTATGGCACGCATCAAATTCACTTCATTTATTCGAGAGAATTTGGAGGTGCACCGATTGGTACGCAAACGTAAGTTACGATAGAAATTCGTGAACGCGTAAGCAAAGGTCAACACATTTATTTTCGCAGTCCGTAATGGTGGAAGACTCACTGAGACCGTGCTGATAACCGTAATTACTCTCGCGATTTATAGCACCAAATTCTTCGTACCAAAAATTTTATTGAAACGTTGTGAGTACTGAGCGATTCAGGGTTCCAAAATTTGGGAGTAATTTTGCTAAATCCAGATATTGTCAGTTTCGGATGGCATCACACCCGATGGTCTTTGGTTCTGTCATCACGAGCTATGTGAACCGCTTTACAGGCAGTTTATCTATTTGCTGCTCGAGAGATGATTACAAAGTTTGCAACTTTGCGTGATAAAACTTAGCTTAAAAGGTGGTGGCCGATCTAAAGCTAGAAATTATTGTCCCGTGAAGCTATTTCCTGTTACCGGTGAGTTCTGCTCTAGAAACGTACCTGAAGATGTGTGAAGATGTGTGCTTCATTCACTATGCTGCACATGTGTTAGTTTAATCTTATCAGTCAAGAAAACTGCCCTTTAAAGTTTTAATAAAACAGGATTAAGGCAAAATTTCCCAGTCCTCACCAATTTTTTAAACAACGACAGGTGTTCCGGGGTTTCACACGGGGTAGGATATTCATGCTAGAAGCTAGACCTAGTTGCCTGAGCGTATATGAGACGCGTGACACGACCGCATTTTTCAAAATTGGTAGCTTATCCGCAAAACCGACTCAGTTATGACAAAATTGGATGCATGAAACGGATTAATAGTTATTGAAATGTATGATGTAGTGAAACGAGAAAACAATCGGAAAATATGAACCGTAAGTGCACATTTAATCAGAGCACAAAACAACTCATACTCTTGATGCACGTTAAGAGTTTAAAATTAGCATTTCCAGAGAAATGGAGCGTAAAGTAGGTCAATGATTTAATCCGAGGCTAAACGTTTATTCAAAGCACAAAAACAACTGGTGTTGTTGGAGCATGAGCAGTGTTGAGCATACCAGAAGAATTGGAGTGTTAACTTGGCCAATAGTTTGTACTCAAGTTAAACGTTTATACAGAGCACAAAAACAACTATTGATCTTGTAGCACGCGCAGAGTTTACGCATTTGCATACCGATAGCAACGGCGTGTAAAATAGAGCAAAAATTTAATCTGAGGCTAAACGTTTCATCAGAGCACAATAACAACTGATGTTGTTGGAGCACGTGCATAGTTGAGCAAACGCATACTACGAAGAATGAAGCGTAAATTAGGTCACTGAAATCAACGGAAGATACAAACTTACTCAGAGCACAAAAACAACTGATGTATTTTGAGCATGAGCAGATTTGAGCATGCCAGAATAAATGGAGTTTGACGTGGCCAATAGTTTGTACTCAAGTTACACGTTTATTCTGAGCACAAAAACAACTATTGTTCTTGAAGCACGTGCAGAGTTTAAGCATCTGCCAAGTAGGGCAAAAATTTTATCCGAGGCTAAACGTTTATACAGAGCACAAAAACAATTGATGTTGTTGGAGCATGAACAGAGATTAAAAGTATGAAGTATGGAGTCTGAAATTACTGAAGTGTGAGGGATTTGGGTAACATCATACTGTTATAAAATGTATTTTTTCATTGGCATTGACCAAACTTCTCTTCAAAACTTTGACCAACATCATAGTAGGATTGGACTTCAAATGAATCTAAGGGTCACATGATAATGTTTATCCGCCTTAGAACGGGAATGAAGATTGTAGAGAAATCGGCCTTATTAACCGCATTTTTATAAGCTTTTGTCATCCCAACCTTCTCAGCTTGAAGTCTTTCAATGTATGGTTTTTTAGCTGGCTCTAATTGTGTTTTTTTAAAGACCGCTTATCCTTTTTAACCCCCTCGTCTTGGCTCAGAAAACAACGCTCGTATACCAAATCTTATCTTTTCTGGAGTGACGGAATTATGCAGTACAATCAAGGAGAAATCAAATAGAGAAAAGTAGAGTACAGTTGTTTGCTGCCTGTTCATGTTCTTGTCACCGATATCCGCTTGTTCCTTGCTCGTAATATCCACTTCTTCATATATGTTAAGCCTTATGATTTTTTGAACTGGTCAAGTCAATGTCCGGGAGATCAAGGTCAATCTATATACACGATATGCAGTCAGACGTTTAAATCACGTTAGTGAAGGATGGAGCAAATAGAAGTTACAATAATAAATGTGTAGAGACACTGGTCTGCTACAGTTTCACTCTTAGCCTTATCACTTCCCCGTTACCAAATTAAACGTTGTCACCAGTCTCCGTCACGTGGTGAGCTAGTGCTCAATCTATTATCAGTGCTAGATATTTGCTAGAATTGCGTGGCTGCTTACCGATTCGATTTTTAGGTTCATTTATCCAAATAATGAGTTATCAGGTTGCTCGGTAATATACATCGTGCAAACATTATATTTAATGAATATGATTCCCCGATAGGTTACATCTGTAAGGACATGGGCTTTTAAATTTAACCTTTAAGACAACCCAAATTGCTGATAACATGAAACGCGACAACATATTCATAAGTATGATTAGATGGAAACTTCATCCAGAATCGAACGGTAAGCATTTCGCAAACGTCGATCAAACGAGGGCTTGAAATATACCGTTTGGCACAAAATGGTCTGACAAATCAGAGCGAAACGACAACTGGGACTGACATTTTAGTGAAGCAGAGTTGAGGTTGTGTGTTTCGTATTTGTGAGATAGACGCCTTTTTTGTTATTCGTCTTGTGCGTGAAAAACGCGTTTTCAACAAAACCCTTCAACAGAATCGGCTTCCGACAACTGGAGACAGCTAAAACGCTGCATATGCCAAGTCGTACTTTCCATTACGGTGCGAAAATAGCGCGAATGAGCAACTAGTGCGAAGCAGAAGCATTTGGGATGACTGCTCCTTCGTACTGCAAGATGTCAGCATTCCTAAAGTTCAAAGGTACGCCTATAGATGAAAACTAACGACCTCTGGAACCAGTTAGAAATGAGGTCCAGCAGACTCCAAGGCGTTATCAAATGACTATTAGGCTGAAAGTCGCCTCAGTAACAAAATATCTGCGGATACTGGAAATTTTCACGATATTTATGGTCAGATCATGTGAGATTTCATCCCATATAGTGGGAAAAAATCCCCTGTGGATGATCCCAACGTCCCAAACATCGGTGCTACCTCAAGTATTGTGCTACATCTTGCCAAGACCATTCCTTCCAATGAGAACCATCTTGTATTTTTTAAGAACGGGTTCACCTCTGTGCCCCTTCTGCATTACTTGTCAGATGTGGGAATATTTTGTTGCGGCACGGTTAGACTGCCACGAGTATTTGGCATACCAAACATCATGAAGGATGACAAGCGTCTAATGAAAAAAAGCAGGGGGTCCTTTAAGGAGAAAGAACTGGTGAAGAAACATTCAAGTGTCACCATGGTTCGCTGGTACGACAACAAAGTAGTCAATTTGGTGTCTGCATTTGCCAGGGCAAATCCTCTATCAACTGTCCGTAGATTTGATAAAACTACAAAGAGGTCAATTGGAGTACCTTGCCCTGATATTGTGAAACGATACAATAAGTCAATGGGTGGTGCAGATTTGGCAGACCATCTTATTTCTTTGCATAGAATAAGCATGGAATCAAAGAAAGCTTATCACCGTCTGATATATCACCCCATTGACATGGCTATAGTTAATTGATGGCTTTGTTATCGTGCAGACTGCGAAAGGCTTTCTCTTCCAAAAATAGAAGTGCTCCAGCTTGCTTCCTTCAAACTTGAGGTAGCTTTCACATTTACCAAAGCCTGAAAAATTTGCTTGCCTCATAAACGTGGACGCCCATCTCTAAGAGGTGAAGACGCTAGTATCAAAAGAAGGTGTTGAGCCCCGTCCGACGATGTGAGGTTGGACCAAGTGGCACATGTGCCTTGTTTTCGAGAAAAAAGAAACCGATGCTGTTTTGCGGCATTTCATGGGTTTTGATCGCGATGGCTGCATGAAGGAAATACATTATTTTTTATTCAACCCAATTTTCTACGTTGCGTGTGTTTCTCATTAAAAAATTAAATTGAGAAATCTTTTGTTTACGTTTTATATCTCATTTGACTATGGCTGGAATTCCATGGAAAAAGATCCAGCACAGGACAATTGTACCGAATTTGTCCCACTTATATATTTTCTGTAATATATAAAAAACTAAAAATACTTTCTGTCCCCATATAAGGAGAGCAGTTCCATTACAAAAATGCAGGAGAAAAAATTATTTCGATGTAAAATATAATTCATGCAGTTAATGGTTAACAATGAAGGGCTCAAGCCAACATATTGTGGCGGCTGTGTTAATGACACATTTCTTATCATCAAGGGAGATCAGTTGGCGGCCTTCTTTAAATATTTAAATGAAATAGACCCACGTATTACGGTCACAAAGAAAGTAATATCTTGAACAGGTACTCTTTCATTTGTCGACCGTTTACCACAAAACGTAGAAGGGGAAAATTATATCATCTGCCTATCAGAAACCTATGGATACAGATGCTATACTACCACACACTTCCGCTCATCCCAGACAGGTCTTCAAGTGCATAGCTTGTTCCATTTTCGATAAGATAGAACACCTTTGCAGCGACGAAATAGAACGAAAACAGGCGCACCTTGAAGCGAGCCAAAGGTTCGATTCTGATGCACCTCAAGGATAAGACGCCTTTATCAAGCGTTATGAACAGCATCTACAGAATCGAATGTGAGGACTAATCGGGTGTTTATATAGAGCAGACTTCCAGTGAAATTCCCACCTGATTCGAAGAACACCGAAAGCCTGTCCGGAGACAGACCACGGATGTTATTATGAAGAATCAAGAAACAAGAATCAAGAATCAAGATATTATGGTGAAAAAAGCAATTGCTTTACATGTACCATTGAATGACAACCATTACAAAAAATAAAATGTAATCATAAACACATTGTTGCATGTTTGTTTGGGTTCATGTTTTTTATACATTAAATATTGCTTTAAAAACATTAAATTTTGTTGCATTCACAACGTCTTGCGGTAGTGCATCCCATGGAAATAAGATACGTACCGAGAAGAAATGGCGCCGACAGTCAAGTCTTGATTCGGCTATGGAGGCGCACGTTTTAGATACAGGACACAGCGTCGATCTACACAATGTGAAAAATTGAGATGCCATATTAAACCGCATAACGATCGCCTACTTGCGAAGGCGGTCGAAATTGCCAATGGCAGTCTGACTGGCGGTCAATAAGGTGGGGTAGAAATCTCCACAATCTGGTGCTCGGCACTGATGCGAAAGTAAATAGATTTTATTCACCTTACACCGACTAGTTAATTAGATTTTTGTTAACAATCGATTGGAATATGTTTGGGACCGACCGTGTATTCATAATGCAAGGAAATTTGATTGCTATCGGTTAAAGTAGTTTTTGTGTAACGTTTCACATCTGTCACAGAAGCTTCGTCAGACTAAGGGTGATAGTCAGGACAACGAACATGATTAAGTAGTAGTGAACCACCACCACTTATTTGACCTTACCGCTAAACAGCCTATAGTACGCCTTCAGTGTTTCACGTCTAGTGGGAATGACCAGGATCAGTGGTCAATTTTCCTCACAGTGTGTATCCAAATGAATTTGATACAAGTGAACACGGTCAAGGTCAGTTGACACAGCTGCCCACATACGCAAAGGTACATAACTAACAGAGCTAAGGCTATTTTTGAAGAAAAACAAAAATCAAATTAACGAGTAGGTGTAAGTTGAATAAAAATTATTTACCTTCGCATCAGTGCCGAGCGCCAGATTGTGGAGATTTCTGCCACATCCACTTTATTGGCCGCCAGTCGAACTGCATTAGTAATTCCGACCGCCTCCGCATGTAGGCGTTTGCAATACGGTTTAATACAGCGTCTTAATATTGCCACATTAGCTAGATCGACACTGTGGCCCGTATCAAAAACGAACACCGCCAAGGCGGAATTACGTTAAGGGATTGATATTTCCTCACGTCTTTTGATTGTCTCCGGACACGCCTTCCGTGTTATGCGATTCTAATGTGAATTTCCCTGGAAGTCTGCCCTATGTAAACACCGGAACAGTCCTTACAGTTGATTCTGTAGATGCTGTTCGTAACGCTAGATAAAAGTGTCTTATCCTTGAGGTGCATCAGAACAGTGCGGATAGTTTTCCCTTTCTAATAAGTAATGCGTATGGCCGCCTGGTTCAAGAATCTACGTATCACTTCAGATATGCATTTTACATACGGAATATAAACGGTATCTCGCCCGTTTTGACGTTTTAGGAAACTTTTTGGATAACCGTGGTCTATGATTCTTTGGCTTGCTTCACGGTTCGCATGTTTTCGTTCTCATTTGTCGCTGTACAGGTGTTCTGTCTTATGTAAAATCGAACAAGCTATGGAACTGAAGACCTATCTTGGATGGGCGGAAGTGTATCATATTTCAGCATCTGTATCGATAATTTTCCGATAGATTTTTGTTTTTCTTCAAAAATAGCTTTATCTCACCACCGTTAGTTATGTACTTCCCCGTGTGGGCCGCTATCTCAACTGACCATGACGTGTTCACTTGTATTAGATTGATGTGGATTAACGCCAATAGGAAAATCGACCACTGGTCCTGATCGTTCCCAAGAGACGTGACACACCGTAGGCGTACTATAGTCTGTTTAGGGATAAGGTCAAATCAGTGGTGGGGGGTTAACTACAACTTAATCATGTTCAATGTCCTGACTATCATCCTTGGTCGGACGAAGCTTCTGTGTCAGAAGTGGAACGTCAATAAAAAGTGTTCTCACCGATTGCACTCACATTTCTTTGCATTATCAAATCCATATACAATGATCAGGTGACCTTCACCTGAACTGCCATCGGATGTCAGGATCTAAGAAAACTACGCGTGATTTGTGTCAAATATGCAAAAAGTGGGTAACTTTGAAATCGAATGTATTCATGTGTTATATGTGCTCTAATGTGATACACACTAATTGCGATGAACTTTTGACTAAAGTGTCAGTAGTCTTTATTAATAATGCTGATATTCCAGGTATCTTTTGGTGCAGATTCTTTAGAACAAAGGAGGTAAACAGCGCCAAGACTAATGTATCAGAATCAGGAAACCTAGAAGATCCAATCCTATACTTAGAGAACTGTTTCTAAAAATTCGAGGAAACATTGATTTCGATAGTCATTGCCCACATTAACTGATGTAACTCATTAGTGTATTTTACCGTTAACCAACATCATCGGATACGAAGAACGGAAAACTCTTGAAAGCAATGCAGTAAGTCGGAAAACAGCGCAATTCTCAATTACTGATTATGAGAGACGTCAATCTGCCTTAGCTATATAACCACGTAGATCATCTTCCTCGAATGCTACTACAAATTTCGGGAAATGCTGATTAATCCGTTGTATAATCATGTGTTCGATTAACACGACAAACTGAATTTGGGCAACTGACATCTGGTTCTAGACCGTAGACTTCCAACCGCTGAAGCCACGGCTAGAATCGAAGATCAGGTCCAGTATAACCCTCTGCTAGTCGAAGCGACCACTTTCTTCTGCTCTTCAATACTTGGTGGCAACGCCAGTAGATTAGTAAAACACAAAACAAAATAGAAAAGTGGTATTGATTATGGGTAGAGGGAAAAGGGGCTTCCGATGAAACAGAATTTTTTGATTTCAGAATGATCCGGCTAGCATTGCACAACCCAGACATCATGCATCATCCATCATCAACACAAAATACCCGGTAGCACGTAACCGAAAGCCGTACTGCCTACAACCATGAAAAAAGTAAAAATCCTAAAGATGGGGAGGGTGGGGCTGAACCTTAAAATTGCACGGACTTCTATGAAGAGTGAGCAAACAAACTGGAAGAGGTGCCTACCCCTCGAATGGAACTACCGTCAAACAAAGTTCGTGAACGAGTAGAGCAAACATCCAGCAACGGCAGCTTCCTTGCGGCTTTCACTGTCATGCATCATAACAAGCTTTTTTCGTCACTCCGCTTGACAACATACAAGGTTAAGCAAACACTCCAAGAATATGCTTAGTAAAAGACCGCCACTGAACACGGTTTCGGGACATAGCCTGAAGCGTAACTACCCATTGCGATATCTGATCGCGGAGACACCAGCCTGGAAGACGCGCTGCGCCTACTCTGGAAAGGTTACTAGTAAGGGTTTTTAACTGCTTATGCCATGTGACGGTTTGGCCACCCCGAGATTTACGCCAATCAGGATGTGGCGTCGCAAAAAGAATCTGTTTCGGAAGTCGGTGGTCCGGCATCCGTAAAACGTGACCCAGCCAGCGTAACCTATGCAGGTTGATCTGCTTCTCTATATCGACATTACTACCCAACAACTTATTTCGGAGAGCATTGGTGCGTATGCGATTGTAACAGCTAACTCCTAGAATGCTGCGGAGACACCGGTTGTCAAATACTTGGAGACGCTGAATGTGTTCTTTACGTAAGGTCCAGGTTTCGCACCCATAGAGTAACACAGCCCGCACTGTCGCTTTATAGACTCTACCCTTGAGTAGCAGAGACAGTCCTTTCTGACGCCAGAGGTGACCTAGGTTGCGGAATGCTACGGTCGCTTTAGAAATGCGTGCTGAGACCTCGTCATCTAACGATGCAGAATTATTGATACAACTACCGAGATACGTAAAACGATCTACAATTTCAAGCGCCTGATTGTCAAGTAATACAGTGTTGTTTGATAAGTAGATGTCCTGCAGCAGAACACTGCACTTAGATGGTGCAAAACGCATTCCAAATGCGGGCACAATACTAGATAGCTTGTTCAGTATCGCCTGTGCATCTGTGTACGAGTCGAAGAGCAGAACTATATCATCAGCATAATCCAAGTCGAAAAGCTTGACGCCTGGCATTATGTGAACTCCGAAAGCTGGGGCACCATCGTTGCACAACTCCATAATTGCATCAATTACAAAATTGAACAAAAACGGAGAAATCGGTCATCCTTGTCGGACGCCACTTGTGGTGTGGAATTTGGGTGAGACTTCGTTGTAAACCCTAAAGCATCCGGATTTATGAGCATAATGTGCACGTAGTATGTTGACATACTTTTTTCGGAACGCCTTTGCACAGCAAGGTGTTAAACAGGACATTTCGATCGACAGAATCAAAAGCTCCTTTGAAGTCTAAAAAGATGGCTATTGGCGGCTGTCGATAAGTGTGCCACGGTTCTAAGATCCGTCGAAGAGTAAAAATGTGGTCGACACATCCTCTGCCAGGCCGGAAGCCAGCTTGCTGCTCTGGGATATGTGATTCCCTATGCGATGTTAATCTTCGAAGACATATGGACGCTAATAATCTCGTAATGATGGGAGTGATACTTATCCCACGATGATTAGATCATGACCTTCGCACACCTTTTTTAAATATAGGTATGATAACCGATTCGCCCAAACTCGGAGGGACGGATTCTGATAACCACACTTCACGGAGAAGATCGCCTAGTGTGCTGATTAGGACTTGGCCACCTTTCAACAAGACAGGTGATATGTCATCGGGGCCAGCAGCTTTGAATCGTTTCATGGATTCGATACATTCTTTAATTTCTAAATCATAAGGGGGATCTACGCTAACAAACCAAGGATCACACTGCTTCAAATGAGGGAAAGATTCTGTTGCAGGCGACCAGGTGAATTGTTCTTAAATAAGTTCGGCCCAACGTGAGAGGCTGCGATTCATATTAGTGATAAGAGTACCGTCTATTTCAGCGGTAGTCTCACCCACTCCTTTTTTCGTAGGCCCAGTCGATCGAATAAGTTGGAAGAGTTTTCGCACGTTACCCGCATTATTTGCTATTTTCATTTTTTCGACCTTATTTAGCCACCACTTTTCTCTGTCTAGTCTTAAGCCCCGTTTAAGTTCATTCCTCACGTGTCTACGCTCTGTGTTGTGTCCAGGACCATGAGGTATTTTGCGTCGCTGGTGAAGAATTTCTATAGAGCGCTGTGAAATCCAGTGGGACTTTTGGGTTGGTTGTGTAGTCTCACAGGCTGTTATTGCAGCGGCTCGCATAATCCCTGCTATTTTGTTCCACCTCTCATCGGCAGTTGCACACTGAGCAACTGGGAGTGAGATACTCAAGGTGGTCCTATAAATGTCTTGAACTGCAGGCAGAGAGAATTTTCCGACCGCAATGCGTTTCCTATTCGAAGGCTTCGTACCGGAGAACTTTAATGAGAACCTACATCGCACAAGAGCATGATCTGAATCTATGCAGGTATTCCAAAAGGAGCGGCAGTCCTCAATGCAACCTCTCCAGCGAGCACTTACGGCTATATTGTCGATTTGGGCCGAAGGTTGGCTTCCATCCGGCGAGCGCCATGTGGTAATTTGACATCTTTTATGGCGGAAGGAAGTGCTGCTAATGAATAATCGAGATTGTACACAGAATTGTATAAACCGTTCGCCATTACCTGTGCGTTGGCTTTCAAGACCAAACATGCCACCTATTTGTGATTCAGATGAATCTAGGCGACCCAGTCTGGCATTCATATCTCCCGCTAAGACAAGATTCAAGATTCAAGATTCAAGATTTTATGGTTGAAAAAGCAATTACTTTACAATAACCATGCAGTTGAACTATAGGTACAAGTGTATATGTGTATAGAAAAATGTCAAAATCAAAATAATTCTGGTAACGATAGATTATAAATAGTTTTCGAGGCATAATTTGGATTGGCTCTCAGGAAATCGTCTAGTTTTAATTTAAATATAGAAAAAGTGTTTGAGCTTACCAAATCGGCTGGCAGGGAATTCCAAGCGAAACAAATACGCACAGAATAAAAATACCTGCGGCAGTTCTGATTGGAGTGGGGTATTTCCAACTTGCAGTTGTGACCACGGTTGTTGCTTTATGTTCGTCGGTGAAATAGTATATCCAAAGGGTGGGAAACACTGTTTAGGATTTTGAATGTGAGGAGAAGGTCAGCTCGCATTCTCCTTTGTGCAAGTGTCGTCAGCTTCAGTTTACTTAGTCAGTCAGCGAATGGTGGGTTTTTGAGCCCAATGACCAACTTTGAGGCTCTGTGGTGTATGCGATCCAATAGTGAAATGTCTTTTTGAAGCCATGGGGTCCAGGCTTGTGAAGCGTAATTTGACAAAATCAGTGTGCACTTGCCAATTGTTCCGTGACATAGTGATGAGACAACTTACTCTAAACGGCGGTAAACTGCGAAAAGGGAACATCCGGATACCGCCCACTTTGGTTGACTGAAATATGTTATACAAAGATGAACCGCCATTAATCCGGTCCAATAGTTCAAAGGGAGACCACAGCGTGAAAACCCTGAATGCGTTTAAATTGTGGTTTAACCTTTTCCAATTAACGTGTCAGAGGACTCGGTTAGAGCTTTTTGCAGGAAGTGTGGTTATAGCCATAAAAATTCAGATTTGTGTCTACTCAACTCTGTCCAACATCGAATTATCCAAAACAGTTTTATCGTATAACGTGACATTGATAGCTTTATTAATATAAGGCTTCATATAGAATTATGAAAAGAATATAATTTTCTCTAATCATATAGAGTTATTTAATTTTTGTAAATGCGTAATATACACATTCGGCCGAAGCGATTTAAATCCCCTAGGAGATATTAAGTATTGCGGACATACGATGACAATTTGTGAACGAAAAATATTTGAACGACAAAATGAATAAAATTACGCAATAATCAACATTTGTTTTGAAAGTATTTTCCAATAATTAACTGAATCTAGTGGGTAATTTTGTGTTGAACGTTCGCCAATTCATGACGTTTTCATATCAACGGATTCAAGATTCAAGGATTCATGGATAAAAAAGTTAATACTTTACAACACCACAGTATTATAGAAAGAATAAAAACATGAAAAATAAAATAGTATAAAAGCAATTGAATATATCAAATGTAAGGCTCACGAATTATGTTTGTTTGCAAGTGCAAGTCCGATTTCGCTTCAAAAATCGCCAGGTAAGGAGAGTCCACGACATGTTGGGGTATGGAATTCCAAAGAAATATTGCTCCGATTATCAACATGGAAACTTGCAACGTAAAGGGATAGGGTATTTCCGCGTGTAACTTTCCCGTCACAAAAATCAAGTAAATGTTTTAGTGGATTTTTTTAATAGCCACAATTCTATAGGTCAAAATAATGTCGCGTCCTATTCTCCTTTGGGTGAAGTTGCATAGACCCAGACGTCGCAATCTTTCGGTGTACAAAACATTGCAAAGACCCATCACTATCTTTGTTGCTCTATGATAGATTTTGCCGAAAAGCCCCATATCTTTTCGCAAACAAGGAGCCCAGGCCTCCACTGCATACTTCATCGTAGCGTAGACATTCATTATCCTTGGTAACGTTACCAGAGAGAATCTTCCAAATATTCTTCTCAGTATACTTAACAATCTGTTGGCCCGTCGATATATATTCGGGCAATACACTGTGCTCTTCAGGTTTCCACTAATCCACACTTCAAGAATTTTTTCTAACGAGCTTCATGCTAGGTTTCCCGTTTCCACCGAAATGGAAGAAATCGATGCATCAAAAAACGTCGTATGTCTGTAGTAGACCAGACCACTACAATAATGTCCCCAAGAATGTTGGAGAAAAGGCACAGGAGATGAAAGGTTTATCGCGGTAGCCAAAAGGGTGCAGGAAGGTACATGGTAGCAATCACTGAACACGAATCAACGGAAAGTGTTATCAAGGTCAATTGTTATGTACAGTAAAACAATGTTGTTACACAGCCCTCTTCCAAGAAGTCTGGTCAGAGGAGACTTCTGATCAGGAATTGACAATTGAACTGGCCAAGCGGTGTCAGGTCGTTCCAGGCTGGAACATAGTCTCTCAGCAACCAGTAACTTCGAAGTCAGCCAAGGCACTTGATCTGCGTGGGTCGATTGTCGGTGGTGACCAGGGTAGGATACACGAAAACCGATAAGTACTAAGCCAAGTCACGTCTCACATGGAGTGAACGTGCTGCCGGAGCCGAATCACATGTGGTGAACGAGCTGCTAGCGGGAATCTCCCGTCTGGCATGGTCTTAGTATGAACCCAGTAGGAGCAGATGTAGGAACATCCGTAGGCTTGACAACGAAGAACCAGAAGCTTCGAAAACATAGTCCGTGCTGAGAAGTTCCTGCACCCCCAGGGTCGATGGCGAAACGGCCTCGCCTGGAGAAAGCTGAGTGGCGTGTCGTCTGGCTGGTAAGGACCTTGTCTGATAAGTTTCGTGTTGGGCGGCGTGTGCTGATGGTAGGGGTTACCGGAAGGATGGCGACAGGCGTCGGCGATCCGGGGGCGCGTGCCACGAGTTCCACTGCGGGAGGTGCATGTGTACCTGAGAAGTGAGAAGAAAAAACTCTCTGGTGCATGGGTTTATGACCACGACCGAGTTATAGTGAAGAGGTACAAAAAATATGCACGGGATATACCAAGCGATAATAACGTGTTAAATACCCGCTACATAATTGGCAAATGTGCCGTTCTGGACTATACTCACTGTGGAGATGGCGGATTGCGGGTAAATACTTGATGTACATGTGGTTATTATCAAATATGGTGGGGTTGCCATGAAAGTGTCATGCTGCACGTACCCACTGGCTTTCGGCCATACTACTTTTTCCGTGACAAACGTAACGCAAGCACGAATGCCAGGATGGGAAAGATTGCGTATGGTGTGACTAATGCGCCGTCTAAAAGCAGACAGGGTAAGTAGTCGGAAAGCGCTTTGCGATAGGTCGCAAAGGATATTGCCCAAGCCGTCGGGCAAGGGGAGAGGTGTGATGAAAGAATAGTCGTCCCGGAGCTTTGCGATGCCGGCATCGGTAGCTTGCACTGCAGCGATTTCGCTGAGGTCGAGGGAGAGTGGCCAGTCTATCACACACGTTTTAGAGATAGGAATTGTTGCACCTAAGATATATCGTATGCCAGTCGTAAAATGACTGACAAAATCCTGGTGCATAGTCTCTCTAGGAGAGTACCTACCCGACGATCCGTTGATTGATGTACGAGGGGCTTACAAGCAGTAAACAAAGTAAACTGTCTGCCCTGTAGATTGTGTTCTAACCCGACTTGTGAATTGATCAACAAGTGTAGTTATGTGATGCATATAACGTTTTGATGTAAAACGTGTCAAAGGATGTAAAAAAATTATCCTGAAATAACGCCGATGTAAATCGGGAAAAGACGTACCGGAAAAAAAATCTCGAATTGTGCGTGGATATTGGGCTTACCAATAGTAGTACACGAAGGATTCGTGCATCACGTCGGGCTCACCAATTTGTAGTAGACTGACCACTACAATAATGTCCCCAAGAATGTTGGAGAAAAAGCACAGGAAATGAATGGTTTATCGCGGTAGCCAAAAGGGTGCACGAAGGTACATGGTAGCAATCACGGAACACGAATCAACGGAAGGTCAATTGTTATGTACAGTAAAACAATGTTGTTACACGCTTTACACAATACCTCCAATGTGAGCGGTCATGAGAAAGTTCTTCCTAGCTCGCGGGGTCAATGCCAAGAGCTTTCATCTCTTTTGCAAACGTCTTTGTACCACAAGTGCGGTCTGCCCAATGGTCGACTTCCTAATTGCAACTCACCATAAAGTAGATCTTTCGGAATATGACCATTTTCCATTCTGCAGACAGGAACAAGCCACCGCAGGTGGCTCTGTCTTAATAGGGTGAATATGCTCTGTAGACCAGCTTTTGAAAGCACTTCAGCATTAGTCACTCTGTCCATCCACGATATGTTCAAGATACGACGTTTGCTTCGTAGATGGAAATCATTCAGCTTCCGCTCGTGTCTTGCGTGGGTGGTCCAGGTTTCACTGCTGCGAGTGTAAATGCTAGTTATTATAGTAATTTGTAGAGTCTTATATTGTGTATCATCTTGATTTGTTAACTTAGACATTATCATTCCGTTTCGATTACCGATAACGCCATATTGATTTAGCGATTTCCTTTTATCGTTATCACTCACATTTCATCGATTTTCCGTTCGCAAACTCATTTAACGTTATTCATCTGTTAAATACCATTTGTAAATAGTCAACACACTCATTAATAACAATATACTCTTTATCCAATCGCGGTCTTCGTTCTTCTGTGGTCGTCTAGGAGGCAAGATTGTATGTGGATATAACTGGATCCCACGTAGTTTCAGGATTCATTCCTCAATATCCACTACAAATGAGTGGGCCCGGCGAAAGGAAAAATGATACTTTAGTGTAATGGTTACTCTAAAGACTCGGTACGTGGCCATGGCAACATAAGTTTCTCTCTTACATTCTCACTTGTCCTGAAGATTTCTGTCCGAACTCAGAGGTAGGCATATAACATTTCCTTGCAATGGACAGCCAATGAACGATCGTTGTGGATGACCACAACCAACCAGGTTCCGACAATAATCATTGCACGAATTAAACACTTTGTAAACGAAATGCATTTACGTCCAACTTTTGTTAATTTTCTCGACTTAGTGATCGAGAGTAGCTCGTCTCCAGAGGTGGCGGATCGAAACTCCCAACCTCTGGTTCGTCTTATACCCCCTCTATCCACCATTATTATTTCTCCATTGAACAAATTCAGTTTCGACACTGAGTTAACTTAGCCAATTACCTTGCTGATATGTGAGTTTTCATGATTGTGGGTAACGCTCCGGTCGAGAAGGTTCTGAAAATCCATCACAGCGTACCCAGAACCCCGGAAAGCATGCTTGTAGACGACCTCACCATGCACGCCGTTCTCTAGCTTACTGCATACCCATACATCAAGATCCCTTTCCGAATAGATCAAACTCAAAATTGTCACAACATATATGGCATTATCACTCCTACGTTCAAGATCAACGCTATGGCGTGTGCCCAGCATGTACTCAGCTAGGGTTGAATCTCGGATCAGTGGTTGATACTCACTGGAAATGCGTGACTGCTTTCCAATTCGCCGCGGGTAAGTCGGCATATCTGCATTGGTTGATAATGTATCATGCTATGGTTCGGCAGTCAGTTCTAAATCCGATAATCCTAGGGTGCAGTTGTTGTTAGCACAATTGGCTGACGAACTGCGTCTGAAGTTAGAGCTAGAACACATGCTGAAACTTGTGAAGGCTACCAACATTGCCCGATTAGTCTTGTGCTGAGTATGCGACCTGTTTGTCCGACGTAGTTCTTTTCGCAGTCTCTGCATGAAATCTTGTACACGATATTTCACTGTTCTTCTTTTGCCACTTTGTCTTTAGTGTTGTTAAATTGTTTGCGAAGTGTTGATGATGGTTTATGCGCGATGTCGATTCCAAATGGCCGAAGTACCCGAGCTGCGATTTCGGAGATATGTTGGATATAGGGCAGAGTGCGTCTGCTTCTGTTTTCTTCTGGGTTTCTTTGTTGTGGGCGGTTGAACCTGTTGCGTATTATGAAGCTTCTTGGATACCCATTTTCTGGAACACTTTGAACAGATATTCTTTTTCTTTTCTTCTCAGTTCATCTGTACTGCAGTGGGTTGCCGCTCTTTTGAATAGGGTTCTGACGCAACTGTGTTTGTGAGTGTTCGGGTGCTTGCTGTGAAAGTTCAGTATTTGATCCGTGTGTGTGGTTTTCCGGTAGACGCAGGTCTCTAACGTTCCGTCGCTTGTCCGCTTCACTTGAAGATCCAGAAATGGTAAACAGCCGTCAACTTCAGTTTCCTTTGTAAATTGGATTCCAGTAAATAGACAATTGAGCAGCCAGTGTGATTCATCGAGTTCTGTTCTTTTCATAATCACTAAGGTGTCATCCATGTAGCGGATCCATAAATTTGGTCGGATTATTGGCAGGGAAATTCGTTCGAAACGTTGCATAACTGCAACTAAGCTGGAAATCGGTGATCCCATTGGCGTTCCTCGGATTTGTTCATATATCTTTCCATTGAACTTGAAGTGCGTTTGAAGACACAGCTCGATCAGATCCATTAAACTTTCGTGTGTCAATCGATTTCCATTATGTTCCGTTCCTTTTTCATTGAGTAACGATGATATAGTTTGCTTGGCGAGTGTTCTGTCGATTGACGTGAATAGTGCCGTTACGTCGAAAGAAACCATTACTTCGTCCTCTTCGATCTTCACGTTCTTCAATTTCCGCAAAAATTGTTCGGCAGAGTTGACCGAATGTTCCGAATCTGCTACTAGGTATAACAATTATCTCTGCAGCTCTTTAGATAACTTGTACGTTGGTCCTCCTGGCAAAGAAACTATTGGGCGCCATGGAATATTTTCTTTGTGTATTTTTTAATCCGTAGAATCTGAGTATAGTGGAGTCTTGCGGCTTCTCGTTTGTTCTACTCCATTCAGTTGTCCCATGAACTTCAATTTCTTCAAGGTTGCGTTGATTTTCTTTTCAAGTCGTTTTGTCAGGTCTTCGTTTATTCGTCTGTATGTTGTTGTGTCACGGAGTAGTTGTTCAGCTTTCTCGATATATTCTGCCTCGTTCCTTACGACGGTCATTCTTCCTTTGTCAGCGGGGAGTATAACGATGTTCTGGTCTCGTTTCAGTTTGTTCAATGCTTTGATTTCCTGTTTATTGAGTGAGGTATGTTTTATGTTCCTGGTAATTCAAGGTAATTCAATTCAAGGTTTTTAATGGTCTAAAAAGCATCAAGCTTAACAACAATCATAGGATGGTAAAAATTGAAATTTAAGTGTATAAGCAATATAAGGAAATAGATTAAACAGTATATAAGTGTTCTGGAAACGAATAATGCAATAAAATTTCGTCTAATTTCGTTTTAAATTCATGCAAGCTAGTGGAGTGAGCAACGGTTGAAGGTGAACTGTTCCAAGTTA
>JACCGJ010002993.1:0-17848 GCA_013407085.1 Atriophallophorus winterbourni | reverse complement strand
ATCTTGCCTTTCTTTGAATGTTGGAACAAACTTTACGATCGTATTAAGTCATCATATTCAGGAGTAATATGAGTATTCAAGATTTAAGTTGCAAGATTCTTTGTGTATAAAAGCCAATTGCTGTGCAATCACATATGAGAAATGTTGCAACTTTAATTTAAAACCAAATCGTCAGCTTCCGTCAAAACGTAAAAGGAGCGCCAAATATCCCAATGGTGACGAGCCCGATATCACTAGAACTATGGTTATAAGGAATTTACATGAAAACGGTACAAGACGCAACTTGCTTACAAAGCAGCACCTATTGAAGACAACGTCTGCTCAGAAAAATATACTACTCCGCAAGGTCGGTTGAACAATTTCTACTTGACAAGCTCTGAGAAACAGCAGGTAAGGGGTTAGCTCACAAATATGGCCGGTTACAACGTCCTTCTAAGCAAGCTACCTCTCCTAAGGTGGTAAATGGAGCCTGATTTTGAAAAAAGCGTGCAGACAAGAAGGTGGAAACAATTGCATCCCCAGAGAATGTAGACATAGTTAGCCAGTTACCTCATCCTCCAGAGCAAGCTTCCTCTCCGAAGGTGGTAAACGTAGCCGTAACTCCGAAAAGCCGTGTCAAGAACAGTAAAGCCTCAACTCAAAGGAAGCAACGTGGAAATGATGCTGGCTCACCCGCACTGGATCACATTATCCAGGAATTAAAAGTTTAACACGGCACTTCTTCTTCTTCTTCTTCAAAAACTAGAACCCGAAGACAACGTCTGCTCAGAACTATATACTACTCAGCAAGGTCGGTTGAACAATTTCTACTAGACAGGGGTCAAACGAAACCGGTTGATCAAAGGCGTCTGACTATGTAACACGGATTAGCGGACAGCTGAAGAGCACAGCAAACTGACGGATTGATTGAAAACAAACCTCTAGGTTGCTTATTTGCATGCATTTTCATCACACATACCCAACAACCGTTTTAGTGCCTTGTGCACTCATCAGGTAGGGACACCAGGTTGTCTGTCACTTTACGCAGCATATTTGGATGATTTTATGTAGTTACTTTACCCAGTATAATGAACGTCTACTTTCGTTTAACGATAGAATATGCGTTAAAGTTCTCTGATTCTCCGTTAGGGACTGAGATTACCCTCTCCGTTAAAAATCATCGCAAAGCGACAACGAATGTGATAGGTGAAATGTTGCGAAGTCTGGGTCTTTGACTTCAACTCAAGAAGGGTACCTTGCAATAATATTGTTACATTTAAAATTGTGGCTACTGTGAAAAGACCCACTGAGACAATTATTTCAAGACTATGAGGAGAAATTGGCACGTAGATATACCATATCCCTCTACATCCCGTGTTCATACATTGATTGCCGACATGGTTGTTCTTCTTTTGAGTTACCCAACTCGAATTGTGGTGTCACTTATTGAATCACAAAATTTGGAGCTTAATCAGAAGTAAATGTGCAAAAACGTCATTCATAAGCAACGCATGTGATATAGTTGTAATGTGATTTTTCACATTTTACCACAATCCTGTGGTGTGGTAAAGCGTTGGTTTCATTTAACCTCGATCTTTGATTTTCTAAAAATATCACATCAATGTAATAGTAAATGCAATCTGACTTAGGGAGCCCACTCTACTCAGGTGGTTCGCTCATCAGTTAAGCTAGAAATGCACACAATGAACACAATCGAACAAAATTCTCACAAATGCATCACATCCCTGTGATGATCAAACCAGAGATTATCGCTATGGTCCGGTGAGAAATAAAGTCCCAAGCCAACCACTCACACATATAGCAATAGCGGGCACAACATTGTCTTCGCGTTTCGTAATTTTCCCATTACACGGTAATCTAAACTAAATCTGATAGGCGAAAATGGATTGCTCGTTAAACTTGTTAGCCTGACGTGTTTGTTGGCGTCCTCCGGCTGATGTCGCCCATGGATATACATCACAATTGCATGATGTTTCCACGCTGCATGACTGAAAAGTCCACAGTGATTGGCAGTACTCGGTATATTATTATCACGGCGGCAAGGCTCGCTAATTTTATTGACACTATTTGGCATGATTTGCGGTACCTTTATTGTTGGAAACGAAGTAACCAGCGCACAATGCGACCGGCACACGCCTATTTCGCGCATCTGATCAAGACCTGACAGCTGCATCTCTGGGGTGGGTTATGAAGCTGTCAACAATACGCGAATTGTCTGAAATTGAAGGTTAAGATTGACGCAAGTGATAAATACGCGAAAAGCGCAAATCAATACACATTGAAATGTGCGTAAATTTGAAAAAGTAAGATGAGTTTCAAGCGCATGTGGATCCTAATCTTAATGTCCTTACCTGATGAGTGCAAACAGCACGAAACCGGTCGTGGTGTGTGTATGTGTGATGGAAATGCATGCAAATGAATATTTTGGTTCATGGTTAGGGGTTTAATCCCATTAAACATGTGTTCGGACATGTGATTGAACAGGTTGGTCGTACCAGCCTTATCCAACAGTGGCATACAAGCGCAACTTGTTTACCATTCCTCCACTGTGTCAAGCGCATGCGGATCCTGACCCTACTGTCCCTACTTGATGATTGCAAACAGCACGAGACCGGTCGTGGGTGTGTTAATGAACATTGTACAACTTCTAATATTTTGCTCTGCTTTTCACTTTGGATTTTGAGCTGTACATTTCCAAAAATTAAGTAATGATCATTGAACTTTCGCCGTTTAGAGTTTCAAGATTTGGTCTGTATGGAGTGCTGGGGCTCCACACGACGACTGTTCCGTGGTTACTGGAAGAGCATCGAGATTTATAACGCTTCTGTTACCAAACAAAGACACCGAGGGAAATACCGAATGAATTGTCGACACTAGTACTTGGATAGGTGGACATAATGTATTCAGTTAACATCCGTCTGCTTCATTCCAGGTTTATTTCCATATGCTGATGGGAGCAGAGGGGATTCATTGACTAACTGAATGACTTTATACTGTGTACAAAGGTGCAAATCGTGCTGCTGCGAAGTGCGATAATTGCTAAGTTGAGCGACAACATCTTCAGAAGTATGAGAAGATGGAAAACGTCAGCCGCAATCAATCGATATGCAATTCGTCAATGTTAGTCAAAAAGATCTGCAAATTTTGACACTACATCACCACCTGTAGCTTATTGCGATATGGTCAAGCTGTGCCCAAGTACGTTGTGACGGGGATCGCCAGGTTGCCAGATGGCGCTTGGGATATCAAAAATTTGTGGAGGCGAGGAAGAGGTTTTGCTCGTCACAGAGGGACAACAATCTCTCTACATTGTCTGTTCGGTCGTCTGAAAGATGAGGAAGGGTCGGACTTAAATAGCTACAGATTCTATAGAAAAGTAAGCACAAACAAACTGGAATGAGATGCCTATACCTCGAATGGAACATGCATTCAATCAAGTTTCGTGAACGAGTAGAGCGACATCAGCATGGTAGCTTCCATACGGCTTTCACTGTCATGCATTATAACAAGCTTTTCTCGTCACTTCGCTTGACAACATACAAGGTTAAACAAACACTCTAAGAAGCTGCTTACTGCAAGACCACCATTGAACACGGTTTCGGGACATATCATGAAGCGTAACTAGTCATTGCGATATCTGATCGCGGGGGGCACCAGCCTGGAAGACGCATTGCGTCGACTTTGGGAAGGCTATTATTAAGGGTGGCGTCGCAAAAAGTATCCGTTTTGGAAGTCGGTGGTCCCGCATCAGTAAAACGTGACCCAACCAGCGTAACCTATGCAGGTTGATCTGATTCAGTATTAAATCCAGTGTTATAAAATTAAACGTGACTTTCTACTATAACTTTGTTCTACATTTGTATTATCTGAACAAGCCACAAGGACAATATTAAAATATAATGTCAAAGATAGCCGTGGAAGTCAGTTTTTCTCGTTCAATCCAATACACCCTTTAACACCGTAAAAATACTATTTACCCTTACTCGCCTCTCAGTTAACACTGATGATTGATTCATCATTACCGTCTACGCAATTTGATTGGCTGTTGCAGTCAACCAGGCAGCCCACATGATTTTATCGATTTGCTGACAAACACGTGGTGCAGACACGCCACATCGTATAAACATTTGAATTGCTCGCCCATGCCGAATCATGACACTAACATGTGTGATTGTTTACCAGCGCTTTCAGTTGTACGCAGATAGATTGTGTAACAACTTAAAGCGCCATCTAGTTGACCTCGATATCAAACCAAATGTTTGCTTGTCACAAAGGTGGCGCCGATACGAAGGAGGACTATTTGAAACTGGAAAATGATGACCAAGACGAACTGATCTATGTCTTTCCAAAACGGAGTCGTAGAAGGCGGATTTCATCGTGGAATACCAAACGACGATTTAACGAATTACCAAATACCTCTTGCAATCAGGAACCTGTTCCTTCATTGACAAGCTGGGATCGTCTTGTACACAGTCGAGATATATGGTGTTTACCGGAAGTTCGTAGACGGGAAGCTGAGGATATACTCAGGGAGACGGAAGTTGGAGTGAGTTGTAATAAAAAATTCAATTACACCAAGTTTTCCTACCCAATTCAACAAAAAAATAATCGAACAATCTAATAAACTAGAAACCTTACAGTAGTGTCCTAAAACTTGTATGTTTTGGAACTCCGCATTGAATCCTTAGATGTTTGAGCTTCCCCAATTCCGATCTATTTAGAATTTCGTTGTATTGGGGATGAATGTTAGTTCTTCAGTACACCCAAAATGTACTGGCGTCTTGGATGCTGCTAGGGTTGGGGATATTGATGATGAGGCAGCTGGTTTCACCGTTCATATATACTATAAACTGTGTTTCTCCTACTATACTTTTAAGTCGAAACACCATGTTCCAGCTTACCACTATCAACAGCAGGAAGTCTAAAGCGGCTGGGTACAATATATCAAACAACAGATGAAATATTCTGTTCAACGTATAGAAAATTTGAATCCATATTTATGTTCATTACATAGTTCGACCAGATTAAATTTATAAATTACTGGACAATGGATTGTACGAATTAAGTTCGAGCTTGCTTAGACAAACTTTTACTTATAAATTAATATGCTAAATAATAATCATCTCAATAACAAAAACCTCACTATAGCTTAGTAGATAACAGAGCAACTGCTATCTTGTGTCGTTTGTAATCCATTTTCTGGGGAGACAAAACAGATTATATAAACCACATGCGTACTAAATCTTTTATTGTATTAAGGTGGATCCTGCACCATCAATACAAGACACAAACGGAAGCTAAATGGTTGCCATTTAATGAACATCCACCGCAGCTTGAGCAGATTGTTGATAAACCATGGCTCACTGAAGCTAGTTTACTCTGCTCTGACAGAATCATGTCTGCGGATTGGTAAACGAGCGTGTTCCAGAAGAAGAAGAAGTTGACCTTCAAGTATGACGCGCTCGTAGTAAGTCGAGTTACGTGAATCAAATAAAAAAGCTCTGAACAATGACCCCGTGGTTGGAGTTTCTTGCTTTAGGTTGGATACTTTGAAAGCAAGAGAAGGGTAGATTCTGCTTTCACCCGCTGAGACGAGATCGCATCGAGAGCCTGCAAACATAAGCGATCGAATGAGGCTGAGTATTGCGGTCGTCATTGATGGTGAGAATTATTTTCCCGAATCGGACTGTATTTTCATGTGAGGATATGTGAAGTGTGACATAGTCATACGTTAGATATGTACATCCATGGTGAAATCCGCTGAGGTTGACCAAAGTATATTAAGCTTGCTTTAACGTGATGGTAACCGCAAGTTGACTGTAAAGACAAAGATGACGGTATACAGCGCGTGCGTACTAAATGCTTTTCTGTACGGCAGTGAAACCTGGACCACCCACACCAGACACGAATGGAAGCTAAATGCTTTCTGTCCTTGAGGGACAGAGTGTCTAATGCTGAAGTGCTTTCAAAAGCTGGACTACGGAGCATGTAAACCCTATTACGACAGCGCTGCTTGCGGTGGCTTGGCCACGTCTACAGAATGGAAAATAGTCGTATCCCGGAAGATCTACTCTACGGTGAGTTGCAATTAGGAAGTCGACGTTTGCAAAAGAGATATGAAGGCTCTTGGCATTGACCCCGCGAGCTGGGAACAACTTGCTCTTGACCGATCACATTGGAGGCATTGTGTAAAGCGTCGACTGCCAGCTGGGGAGGAGCAGATACAGCTCTTGGCTGCTGAACGCAGATCACACCGCCGGCGTGCAACTAACGCCCTACAACTGAGTTCTGATTATCCTTGCAAGCGCTGTGGGAAGGATTGTTCCTCTCGAATCAGATGATTTAGTCATTCAAAATGCTGTAAAACATGAAAATTCATGCGATTGTGATGTATATCCACGGTCGAGATCGACCGGAGGAGGCCAACAACAATAAAAACGTGATGGTTAATGCAAGTGCTTTTCAAGCGAACGGATATCGTTCGATGAAACTATAGTGCATATGAAAAGGTTTGCGCTCAAAAATGAGAATCAAACCATCCCCATTTGCCATTTCTTGTTTTTTATAGGGACGCTGATCGATATTCTTCTCCAAGCATTTGTGAGAATACACCAATTAAGGTTTTGTTCTGTTGGATTTGTTAATCTGGATACAACAATATAATACATATGAAATGGCGAGTTAGGTTTTGCTAGATTGCTTTTGGATATGTTTGCCACAGTCGTCTATGATTCTCTTTGAAATGTCCTTTCTAACAAAAATGATACACAGTAACATGTCAATCCAATTTTATTTAAAGCCATCAGAATGATCCCCATTTAACAGGCAGTATCATCATAAACTTTTCTCAAGTTTAAATTGACAGTTTGCGATTTGCTTCAAGAGCTTTCAGTCAAGACCTAGTTTTGCACAACCCGTCGAATTTATGCCCAGATCTTATGGTGTGACCTTACGTTTAACATTGAAGTACTTCATTTTAAATAAAATCACCTGCCAGAGAGATTGTTCCTCCTGAATCAGACTGTTGAGGCATTCCAATATCATCGGTCCACAACAATTTCCGGGGATTAAAATAAAACAAGCATATACTATCGATGAGATGGAAACCGTAATTTTTCTTTGTTTACTCGGAACGCCTTGGCAAAAGTATGTATGCATGAAAGAACAAGCCTGATGCAGGTACAGTGCCGCATAGTAATAGACTGCACGCGGTCTTGGCAGAAGATAGCATAGAATCAGAAAATGTTGTGAATTTATTTATAAGCTCGATGAATACATGTCAAAACATGCGCTGTGACACACCCTATTAAGGCTCACTCGTGCTAATCACACCGCCTCAATCCGGTGAGCACAAACGATAACCTACCAGTATTGTTGAGTAGGTGCATAGAATGATTGCGTTGGCAAACGTTTTAAATTCCGTGGAATATATAGAGCTAAGTACCAAGGCATTTGGGCGTATCACACTGGATTATTAGTTGGCTCGTCCATTGGGCATGTCGCCAGATGATGAACACTGCACCAGTCTTGGTTCTTTATGGATCCAAAAAAGCATATTATGTTTCACGACCGTGTATATCTCCGGTGATTTTCAAAATCTAGGACGTGCGATTTTGTAAACTAAACTTCAAACAGGGGAGAAATTGAATCTGAACATAATCAATACTGAAATATATTCCAATTCCTCTCCGAGGTACACATTATGTCGCTCACATTCAAGAGGGAACAGCAATAAGTAACCCTGTTTCATTTTCTAATCACTACCTGTAAATTCTGTAAATTTACTTAAGTAAACATCAAACGATTCGGACCCTTTAGTCTTTTGAAGCGATCACGTGATTGTGATGTACTTCCGTGATCGATATCGACCAAAGAAGGCTAAAATCAACAATCGTGTTTCAACTTGAAGGTCATAAATAAACAAATCCTAACGTCACTTTCACATACTGAGTCAACTGATGATTCAGTTCAACAGTGACAAGCATTTTTTGATATTTAACATTGCTTAATTATATGAAAACTTCCGCTTCGCACGGATGAGTAGTGACAAATCAAAACAAAATATTCTCCCAATATCGCTCAAACAACAATGCCCATCAGATCTAATCGGTGTTAGCTTACACTGTATCCGATGGGAAGATCGGTTGGGCGACCACAACAGATGTTGCTGGCTCCTTCTGAACTGGTCGGGCAAACAAAGCTACTCAAATGTGCCAGTCTGGAGAACAGTTCATAAACGCTTAATTGCGATCGGTCAAACGGTGGACGGTAGCCCAGTTCGTTAATACGTGGGACTACAATGGTGATGGTCGGGGGTTCGAGTCCCACCCGAACCGGAGGTTATGCACTGCTGATGAGCTCAAATAAGAGCGAAACTCGAGTCCAGTGCATCTGTTATGGACCGTCGTGATCAACTTTGTGTATAGTTCGATGGACTTGGCACAGATGAGCAGTCACAAAAATATCCAAACTTTCTGTCAAGTGTATATTTGGGAACCAGTTGCATCGTCAAAATCTGGAAAGTTGAAAATTGAGTTGAACAGATTATGTGGAGCTGCCCTTTAATGGTTGGATAAGTAAGGTTTATAAATTACTAACTTCAATTTGCGTCATTTTCCAATTCGAAATTCTTACTCATTTTCCTGAATTAGTACGTCGCAGTATACACAAAACCCAGGAGCTGTCTTAATCTTCTACAAGTATAAGCATACTCTATGTCATGGTTACTGTTAGCTGAAAGCGTCTTCATTTGAACAAAGGTAGGCACATAGTTTGAGTATGCATGGTTTGAATTTAACTTGTCAATCACATCTTTTGTCAAGTGTGCGAAAGTGCTCTTATTCGCTTCCAGCAGACAGTTTTGACGACGTGTGTGGCATGTGTTGAGTGCTCAGTAGTTAATTTAATAGTGAAGCGATGTTGAATACCACATGTGGAACGCCTTTACAGGACGCTCGAAAGCACTGTATGACTTTATTCGCCCTAAATTCAGGTGTTACTTACAGATCAATGTTTTATAGGTCTTTAAAACGCTGGAAAATACACAGTGATCATCCCCTGACTCCCGGTAAGAGATTTTGGCTGATGCATACATCACAGAAAGGGAGCAACTGATACTGAAGAAAGTTTTGCAAGAAACACAATCGACTTGAGAAAAAAGCACAGTGTGAAGATGTGTGTTGATTAAAAGCAAATAAACTTGCCAGAGTAAGTGTTAACGATCACAGAGTACATGATTTTTCATGTATTCATCGGGGATGGAGCATGTTCACCCTAATACGACAGCGCCGCCTTCGATGGCTTGGTCATGTCTCCAGAATGGAAAATTTTCGTATTCCGAAAGATCTACTCTATGGTGAGTTGCAATTAGGAAGTCGACCATTTGGCAGACCGCACTCGCGGTACAAATGATGTTTTCAAAAGAGATATGAAAGCTCTTGGCATTGACCCCACGCGTTGGGAAGAACTTGTTCTTTACCGCTCACATTTGAGGCATTGTGTAAAGCGACGTATTCAATCTGGGAAGGAGCAGATACAGCTCTTGACTGCTGAACGCAGATCACGTCACCGGCGTGCAACTGACACCCTACAACTGAGTTGTGAATATCGTTGCAAGCGCTGCGGGAGAGATTGTTCGTCCCAAATTGGACTGTTTAGTCATTGAAAAGGCTGTAGAACATGAAAATTCATCAATGGTCGACATCGACCGATGGAGGCCAACAACATTGGGGATCGAAATAAAAGCCAGAACCGATTCTGAGTGTAAGATTTCTTTCGAAAAGGAGTTTCAAGTGAAACAGATTTTAACCGGGAAACAATACGCTGGCTATTCAACCGAATATCAAATGTTCAAAGACTTTGAATGTTTGTGTTAGAGTAAGATCATTTGGCTTTAGTAAATGTTTGGGAGGATGATTTTCGGTGTGAAGAATTCGAAAAGTCCACACGGGATCACTTCCTACACTTTCCTGAGCAAGATCTTGTAGTTCGGATTCGTACATTAGTCTGCAAAATAGTACATTCTTGTCACATGTGATACATTATTCAAGATTTATGTTTTAATGATGATAACTTCTGTCAAGGTGTTTACTATCCTTCCTATGCCATGGTGCCCAGGCTTGGATTTGAATATTCCTTGACAGGAGGTATTTAGTATCTAGAGTAAGATTTCGGGTGTGAAAATACAGAATATTCTTTTTAACAGACCCAGGATTCCAATTGCTTAATAATATATCATTCGGCAATTGAGATTTTTCGCTAACAATTTATTTTTCCGTGGTAGTTCACATAAGATCATGCATGCCAAGCTGGTAAAAGTCGCGCAATGAATTCCATGGCCTTAGTATTCTTTATTTTTCAGGATTTTAGGGCAAATCGTTTGTTTCTGACTAACGGCATAAGGTAAAGCCTGTAAAAAGACACTGTTAGCAAAAGACCTAGTGTGCTTTCATGCTTGAACGTGATCAGCAAGATTGTGTTTACTTGATCTTGAAACAGTGGATCGATAAACAAAGTTATACTTGAATGCCACTGTTACATAGGGTTCGTACAACGAACCCCGATGTTCAAACACAGAATCACAAAGTGACTCGTGGTCAACCACTCAAGGCGCAAATGGATGACCGAAATAATGAGTTTCGCACATCCCCCGCAATTACACACCACTACCGATGTCTGTCTGTTTGTCGTCATCAGGTGGAGACAGTAGGATTAGGTTCAGTGAGACTTGAAACGGTGGATAAATGGTAAACAAAGTTATACTTGAATGCCACTGATGCATAGGGTTCGTACAACGAACCACGATGTTTAAACACAGATTCACAAAGTGATTCTCGGTCAAGCACTCAAGGCCCTTAGGGATGACCAAAGTGATATGTTGCTCAAATCCCCCAAAGTTACACTCCACTACCGGTTTTTGGCTGTTTGCCGTCATCAGGTGAAGACAACAAGATCAGGTTCAGTGAGCAAGATGTTTCAAGTGAAGCAAATTCTGACCGAGAAACAATTTCGGCGAATATTCAATCGCGAATGTTGAGTACCCAAATCCTTTGAGTGTTTTCATGTTCGAGTTAGGTCATGGGGCTTTAGTAAGTGTTTAAGGCGGGATTTTCAGTATGCATAATTTTAAATACCAACTGAAGGACACTCCTTATTCGGCATTCCAATACCGAGATCCTTTTTGCGGTGGTTTAGACGCCATCTTGCGCGACAAGATGATTAGTGTGATACAGATATTTTCCATGCCGGAACATTTACACTTGGCATGGTTAAACCGTTACTCATTTCTCTGGGACCAACAGTTATAAGTTTCACAGATCTAGTTTTAATGTCATAAAATCATTGACGGACCGAACATGTTTCCATATTTTAATATTATCCGCAAACCGCATTAGTTTACATCCAATATCCTCCACTAAAACATTCATATACACCAAGAACAGAAGATATGGCGTCGGTCGAAGTAATGGGCCCTGCGAAAACTCTACTTGTGTTGTACTTCTATTCTTCTAGGAGAACTGTGCTTTGCAAAGTGAACTTGGGACCGTGTCTATCAGTAAGATAGTCGGTTAAACAATCAGCAAGAACATCCCGTATCAATAAGCTCGAGATTTATTAGTAGTCAGAGTTGACTCTATCAAAAGCTTTGGAATATCGATGTAGCAAGCATGTACATCCTTGGTCCAATTCTCGAACATTGTTAGAAGGTTAGATAAACAGCAACGATTTTTTTCGAAAACGATGTTGTGCTGCGGTCAAAATATTGTATTTATTAACATGACTCAAAAGATGTTTTGTATCCGGACAGTTTATAGCATCAAAAATCGAAGTTTGACGATCGTTTTTTTTAGAATATGACATTTGCTGAGGTCTTCAGAGTTTGTTTCGATGACTCTTGTTAAAACAGAATGCGAGGTGAGCTTATTCACTCACAAAAAAATAGATGTTTTCCTTTTTCCCACCCCTTGGATAATCCCAACATCCAGATGACAGCCAAATCAGAGGTCACGTTTACATTATGAATATATTGCAATTCAGGAAATACAGACGCATGTAAACCAAGTTATACTTAAATGCCATGGTTGCATAAGTTTCGTACAAAGAACCACGGTGTTCAAACACAGAATCACATAATGATTCTTGGTCAAGCACTCGAGGCGCTTACGGATGACCAAAGTGATATGTTGCTCAAATCCCCCGAAATTACACTCCATTACCGGTTTCTGGCTGTTTTCCGTCATCAGGTGGAGACAGTAAGATTAGGTTCAGTGAGCCTTGAAACAGTGGATGAGTGGTAAGCAAAGTTATACTAGAACGCCACTGTTAGTGGAGCGTAATTTCGGGGTGTGTGAGCAACACATCACTTTGGTCATCCATAAGCGCCTTTAGTATTTGAACAAGAATCTCCATGTGATTCTGTATTTGAACATCGTGGTTCTTTGTACGAACTCCATGCAACAGTAGTATCCAAGTATAAGCTTGTTTACCATTTATCCACTGTTTCAAGGCTTACTGAACCTAGTTTTACTATCACCACCTTTTGTGGAGTGTAATTTCGGTGGATATGAGCAATACATCACTGTCGTGTGTAGTTTTTTCTCAGTGTGTATGTTTATATGAAATCCGCTACCCTAATATGCAATAAAATCCACGAGTTTAATAACATTTAGGTTGAAACTTGACGATCATATACGAACTAATTCAAATATTACTTACATTTTCTGAGAAAGCATTACCCTGAATTAACCCAATCGTTAGGACTAATTCATACTATCCAAATGACCAACCTGGGTTTACTGTAAAACCACTCGCTTTACCAATCACGATTTTCGAATCTGGAACCTAAATACCCTTTACCGCTTTGTAATATTGAACCTGAAGTTGAACATTGATCCCAATAGACTTTTATGTAAAGATTTATTAGAAATTTGAGCTTGTGTATTAGACCAAAAATGATTCGATATTTGTGGAGTGTTAAAAGTTTTGCAAAGTATTTACATGTATTTACTTCAACGCGTACACGTAAATGTAAACAAAATAAAATTCATCATACGTTGCAGAGAATTTTAGTGAGCCGACACCATCAATCTTTGTAATGGTTGACATTATGATGGGTCCAGTAACTAGTCATCCTCCTTTGGATTGATGATTCACCAATCTCATCGATTAAGTGGAACGTAGTAAGGAATCCAATTCGTGCATATGTGCAGCACTCTACGTCTGACAAGTTGATTATCAATCTCTGTGTGAAGAATCACGCTGGAAAGTGTGCCCTTATGTGGAATCTGTTTCTAACGAAAATAGACATCATCCGTATAGGATTATATATGCTAATGTTGTCGGGGATCTCCTTCGGGCGATGTGGACGAAGCGTGTACATCACAAGCGCATGGCAAGTTCGTGCTTCACAGCGCTTCGAATGACAGAACCGACCGATTCCGGAAGAGCGATCTCTCCCGCAGCCCACACAGTGATATGCAGTAATTGACGGATCACTATGCGTTTGACAGGAGAAAGCAATACCAGCTCGTCCCCAGCTTGCAGATAATGATCTGCACAGTACCTTCATAGTGAGACTTTAAGAGCAAGTTCATCCCAGCTTTCGTAACCGTTTGGAAAACGTCATTAGAACGCAATTTCGGTCTGCACAAATGTCGACTTTCTGATTTCAACGTTGCACAAAGTAGGTCTTTTGGAATAATACCATTTTCCATTATGTAGGTATGACCAACCAGCGTAGGCAACGCTGTCGTAGTAGGGTGAAAAAGATATGTAAAACAGCTTTAGAAAGCACTTCTGAATTTGCTAGTTTATCAATCCCCAAAGAATACTTCCTAAGTGTAAAAATGAGGATCCGCTGGTGTCGCGTGCCACTGTACCCTTATTAATCCATCTAGAAGTAGAATACTTTGAGGTAGAACTTTTACAGCAAACACCAGAACATTCACAAACGCGGTTTCATTAGAATTCCATTCAGAATAGGTACAACATATGGCAGCATCGATGAACTTAGAAGAATAAAGGAACAATATATGTTTAATGTTTTCCAGAAAAATGAATATCAAAGAATCTCCATAATAAGCAACAAGTTCAACCGACAGTAACAAAGAAATCAAGGTGCAATCAGATCCATACGCACTCTGCTATATGTTCAACACATCAGCCCGTGTACGTCGACCACTTGGAATAGACATCGCGCATAAACCCGCATAATCAATCCCCAAGCATTTCAACAACACGACAGACATAGCGGAGAAAGAAGAACAGTCGGACATGGTCTACAAGATTACACGCAGAGATCGCGAAAAGCACTACGTCGGACAAGCAGATCACAAACTGAGTACAATAATATCACTTGGCCGTACACGACCAAAATTCACGAATCTCACACGAAGACCAAATTGAGGATCAGTTTAACTGTGACGGTACAAAAAGTGGGCAAAGGAAACGACCGATGGGCACGATAATTCCTGGAAGCGTCTCAATCAACAACCAACTCAATTAACCGGCATCTCCAATTGGCTGCAACGTATAGACCAATGAAAAACCGTTTACAGAGAAGGCCTAACATGAACTCGACCAATCCGCGAGAGTGATGCTGAACGGACAAACAAGTCGTGTTCGAACCAAAGAATTCTAACTACAAGACGCTTCGAAAGAAGTTTTGCTGATGACGTGATTTAGCCTGATGACGAAACGTCCAACTCCAACAAAACAAGCTAGGCGGAAACAATTTGAACTTGATCTACACCGTGAGCTGAGAATATTTTCCTCTATTGCTAAATCTTCTATCTCACCTTTGAATCAAAAAATAAAAAATAAACTTTTGTTGGGCCACCAGATGGTGGGTTGTGTAAGGGACAATGGATTACCTTTTTTTCTGTTTTTAAATAAAACGTGAGAATGTTATCCATGTAATAAGTACCGCATGAATTGGGTTTGAACTAAAAGCTAAACTAATGCCGTTCAAAAATAATGAATACCCAAATTCAGTAAGCGTTTTAAAAACCACAAATTTCGGGCTCTTTGCGGGTTGTACCATGAGAAACCATTCAGAGATCTTCGCCACATAATAAAATCACTATTGAGTGTTGGTGCACTGGTGTGCCGTGTTTATGAAACAAATTAGCTGAATTAACGCATTAGTGTAATCGGTTTTCTGCTGACTTTATCACTGTATCTGAGAGGTGGTTGCACTCACAGGTAAATGCTTGCGAACTGGCGATTCTAAACATTATCCTGCTTTCGTGTGTCTGATCGGAATCAGGTGGTAAAGTTGCGGTGTATTACCACGAGCATCTTCATTGCACAGTTGTTTCTGGTACACGGTCTGAGCTGCAAGATACCATGTGATGTAGCTTGCGCCTGGGGTTATAAAGGTTTTCATAGCCGGGGGTGTCATGCTCCCACTGTTTATAAATGTTCCCATATGGCACGCGTCTCAAATAGCCTCTAAGAATCAAGTCCCGCTTCTGACCTGCATAAGTGGCTCCCAGTGCCCAGCTGAACTGCTTCTACCAACAGGAGAAAGGGCGAGATCGAGTGACTGGCGCCCGAAAACCTGTTTGCTTCGGGCAGATGGAGTTCGTTAGCTTGGGAGGGCATTTCATCTATGGGAAGGAAACGTTGATTTTCAACCTCCGCTGACTTGCCGGGATACCTGATCGCGGGAAAGGCTTCAGGTGAAAACCCTGAGGACAAATCTGTAGCAGAGTCTCGTAGACGGTTAATTGATGCACACCACATCTTTCTGGCAACTCCTTGATGCCTTGCAGGTCGCACTCGGTTGTGCAAAGGCTAGAGAAGCTGACTGGAACAAACGCCGAGTGGTATTGGGGACGCCGCTTTTTACCCAAATTCCCAAGAATCTTCATTGAAGCCAACTCATCCTCCAGGAGGATATAGTCGCACAAAAGTAAAAGTAAAGTAAGCTTGCGTCTGGACACGCAATAAAATTGCATCCTCGGTTTGATTCACCACTCACCCATTTCAGCTTATGTCTACAAGGAATGGTATATTACCTCATGAGGAAAATCTGGCGAAAACGTTTCTAACTTTAGAGCAGAGCATATTACTCTCGACAATCGCTTAAAAATGAAATCTGCGAAATCATTGAACTCATTCCTTTGTACAAACACGTAAATCTCTCCAATCGACAAAGAGGCAATGAGCAATGTTTATTTCTACGTTTGGTTTTAAAATCCGAAACAACAGCAGTGGATTCAGTGCAGTTCTCTGCTGTTCAGTGATCAGCTTGTGTCGTTTGTCAAATTTTTGTGCATCACCAGGAGGGAATACAATGAGGAATATTTTATCAGAAAGTTAAATGACATTGGCTTGTCTGTATCCGAAAATGAACGGCCTGAACATTTTGTTTCAAACTTCGCAGTCGCACTCGAAAGAGGATAGCTACACATAGAAACAATTCAACGGACGTATCGTGGAAACGTTCTCAAAAATGCCGAAACAAAAGTAACATTTTAACTTTGTGAAGATCAGCGATAATGTCATGGGGAGCTGATAGAACAGATAGAAAATCTTCATATTTACTCTATGCGAACCAAGGTGAAACCGAGAGTTTTTTCCTATTCATAAAGTCGATAGAGTGACACTTAATGTCGGGGATACAGCCGGTGCCTTGGCGACATTTTTTATCAAAGCATACGTCACTAGCATCAACTCAATCAATGTGGAACGCCTAAGTTAGGTCGTCGTGATTTCAAGATGGTGTGCAAGCTTTTACACAGGCAAAACGTAAACAAATCTCTAAGGGAAGACGAAATAACGCCAATTACTCCGAGGTCAGTTGGGGTGGAGCTCAATGATTCCCTATGCCTTTTATTTAAACACTCACTGACTACGGAAATCGTACAAACCTACTTTAAAATTATGCTTACCACAACAATCTGTGGCATTCATGAAATTCACCCGAAATTAAATGGACACATTTCTGCGAGGCGTAAAATAATTTATTAAGAAGAAGTAGAAAACAGCTTTAGGGGTACACAAAGTTGTTGCGAGCAAATAAATTAAATCACACTAACTCAGTGGAAAGTGTGTTAGACATTCATGGTTAAACTCGTCTCAAAACCTGAACAAGCTACCGATTGGTCACTTAAGAAATTGGCTGTTCATGTGACAAAAGAATTCATGATTGATTCGGTTTTGGGCAAGGGATGTGCTATTGTCTTTGCGCGGAGAAACATGATCTACAAGCAGTGTTTGTCTCTGAAATCTGACAGTTCCACGGAAGTTTCGAACTTATTGCATATTGCTTGCTATAATTAACACATGAGCACTCTAAAAACTTTTGTTTCCGAAACAAATGTGCATTTTCATTAGAAATGCCCACAAATTTCTAAGAGTTCATGCTTGCATTAACCATTCAACTATCGAATAGATATAATTCAGACCTAATGAAAAATCCGTAGTGATGAACTTGAATATCAGCACTAAAATGCTCCCAAATCTCTGACATAAATCGTGAACTATCGTCCGATTCCCTATCATGTCGACTGTAAAAAGGATATCATTACAAATGAGAACCCCCGTTTGATGAAGAGCCTGTATCAGACCAGTATCTCTACACATTCATCATTGCACATGTCTACTCATTCAAACTTTCACCAACACAGGATTCAAAGTTCAATCAGCGTCACGTGTACAATTATCGATCTTCGCCGCCCAGGCAGCGATATCAACCACCTTTTAAAATTATTATTCAAATGCCGCGAGGCAACCAACAACGGGATCGGAGAGAATAACACCGACAGGCAAAGAACGACGATACTGCAACTTTTTTTCCATTTCCATTCCTCCCGTTTTTCTTCAAACCATTGTACAGAACAAC
>JACCGJ010002992.1:0-15234 GCA_013407085.1 Atriophallophorus winterbourni | reverse complement strand
TTGGCGACGAACGTAGAGAATCTAGAAGTATTGTCGCATATATAGTGCAGGACTATCATCGAATCAGTCCAAAAACAGATTTTAGAGAAAAGTTCCGCCATTCCTTCCTTTAACAACTCACTGACACGTACAGCCAATACTGCAGCATTGAGCTCGAGGCGGGGAACAGTGACAGTTTTCAAGGGAGCTACTCTGGATTCTCCAAAAAGAATACAGCTTTGACATTCGTTTGCACTTGAAATGTGTTTAGCGTATGCTACAGCACCGTACCCTGTCTCTGAGGCATCGGCGAATATATGCAGCTTGAAGTTACATTGAGAGTTGTTATCGGCACATCTGATACATCTTGACACAGATACGGTTTCAATGACGTTGACTAACCGCAACCAATCGTTCCAACAGACTTCATCAGCCTCACAAATAGGTTGATCCCATCCAAGACCCGATTTGCAGAGTCTTTGAAGTAGCATCTTAGGGGGAAGGCAAAGTGGAGACAAAAGCCCCAACGGGTCGTAAAATGATGACACAGCCGATATTATACCACGACGAGTCATTGGCCTCTCGGATAGGTTGAATCGAAATTCAAAGACGTCGCTATTCGCGTTCCATTGCAAACCCAATGCTCCATGCACATGATCGTATGAATTACTCATATTGACCGTAAATGTGGCACAATCAGAACTCGGCAGGTCTTTTAACAAACGTTCGTCGTTTGACACCCACTTCCTTAAATGGAAGCCGCCTCGAGAAAGCATTTGTCGACATTGGTCAACGAATTTCTTGGCGACAATAGAGCAGTCAAATGATACCAAACAATCATCAACATAAAAATTTTCCATAACAGCACGTTGGGTAAATTCATCATAATCACCAGCGAAATCCATTGCGGTCTTTCTAAGAGCATAATTGGCGCAGAATGGGGAAGACGTAGCTCCGAATGGATGAGCTGTCATCTCAAATTCGACCGGATCTTTTTCGACATCCGCATCATCCCACCACAGAAATCGTAATGCCGATAGATCTTTGTCAGGTACCTTAACTTGCATTAACATTTCCTCAATGTCTGCAGCTAGAGCTACCTGACCTATCCTGAAGCGCAAAAGCACGGTAACCAGATTCGCTGTTGTATCAGGGCCCTGGCACAGCATATCGTTCAGTGAAAACCCATGAAATTTGGCAGCACAATCCAGTACTACCCGAAGTTTTTCTGGTTTTTTGGGGTTCAACACAGCGTGATGAGGTAGATACCACAAGGGCCGACTACTCTCGGAAACATACGGTCCTACCTTCCTTGCATACCCTTTGGTCACGTTGGCATTCATCACTTCTGTGTATTTTAGACAAAATTGAGGATCTTTTAGGAAACGCCTTCTCAGACTTTCTATCCTTTTGAACGCGACTGACCGATTACTGGCAAGTTTGGTGACACTATCCTTCCAGGGAAGAGGTACTACGTAATGCCCATCGACTAGCCTTGATTCTTCCTCCACTAGCTGAAGTACCTTTTTATCTTCGACGGAAGGGGAGTTCCTAATGCAACTCGAATCTTCAAATTCCGAGTCGTACATTCTTCTTAACAGCGATTCTATTTCACAAACTCCGCCAGAGAGCAGATTGACCAGGGCTGTTTTATGCGCTGTATAGTTCGTAGGTCCCAACAACACCCAACCGAGTAGGGTTTTCACAGCGTATGGCTGTTTCCGAGCCCCCAATCGCTGTTCGATTGCCCAATGTGCTTCCGGGATGTCACATCCAATCAAGATAACTATGCGTTTACTGTCAGTTTCCTCAAATACCACATCCTTGAGATGGGACCATCGACCTGCTAATTTTGAACGAGGCCGCATGTTTGCAAAGGGCATGATTTCATCAACGACCAAAGCCTTGTTGATGTCAATTATCTCCAGTCCATTAAGCGATTCCAACTTGAACTCACTAGCAAGCTCGCGAGCGGACATTGTACCGTTCATCGTCTTAATGCGAGTTTCTGAAGCTTGCATCTCAAGTCCAAGTGTTTCAGCGACTTCACGGCAAACGACTGTCGTATCAGAACCAGAATCAAGAAATGCGTATGCTTCCAAAGAACCTCCAGGTCCTACCAAGCGAACAGGTAATACCCCCATAGAGACAACTTGCCCACAGTTCGTCATGCTCACTGTTTTGCTTTCAACGTGAGACTGGACCTTAGGTTCCCAATGCAGCAATGTGTGGTGAGAAGCCTTACAGCCAACGACCTGACATGAATTTGTGACACGACAAAATTTTATGTCATGACCAGCCTCTAGGCATTTGAAACACAGGCGAAACTGCTTCACCTTTTTCCAACGTGTTTCGCAGTCTGCAGTAATGAAGTCTTGGCAAGATGCCATTCCATGAGTACCCCCACAGGTTGGGCATCCTGGATTTTCAATCTTCTTTGTGTCGTCTGCACGCCACTGAGCAAAGGTTTGCTTTCTATTCACGACTGGTTTATTACCAGTTTCACTCGTGTAAGCGTTCTTACCCTTGCGATTTTGCTCCACTAATTGACCAAACCGGCTGTTAGCAATCTTTGCCCGTAGACTGATGAAGCCCATCAAATCCGCGAAATTTGGCTCTCGGTCTTCGCAGGTACGCTGCTCGACGTTCTCAGCCCACTGCTGCTGTAGATACAGAGGAAGTGTGCGGGCTAAGCGTTCAAGCACCATCAATGAATTGAGGTCCGCAGTGTAGTTCATTTGCTCTAGAGCAATTTGGCAATTACTCATCTTTATCACTAGGTGTGACAATCGTTGCGGACTGAACGGTGCTGCTTCAAACTCACTGAACAGTCCATCCAGCATGGATCTTGCTATTTTATGCGGTTGCCCGAAGAGGTCCTTCAGGATTGCTCTCGCCCGCTTATAAGCACGTTCAGGTGGCAGCATGACACACTCTTCTATAGCTTCCTTTGCTATACCTCGGCAATAATGTAGCAGATACAGAAACCTCTGTCCGTCATCACGAGTTCTAGACTCCACATAGATCTCGAACTGACGAAAAAACTTCCAGTAGGTTCTAGCTGAACCGTCAAAAGACATTAATTCTATCTTTGGAAGATCAGATCGTGGTAAACTACCGGGGTTTTTATTACGAACAGAAGCTTCTACCTCCGAACGAGGGTAGTCAGCTACTTCTTCCTTTTGATGCCCACAATGCGCAAGATAACTTGCAACCTTTTGATCGGTATCAATATCTTGCAAGCGTGAATCCGCATTTTCAGATGCAGAAGAAGCAATTTCGGCCATTTTAACCTCCTGTTCCGCCTCAAGCACTTCCAGTTTGTGCTTCATAGCGATGGTTTCGTGCGACAGTTTTAGGAGTTCAAGGCGCCTTCTAGCCTTACGAACAAGGATTTTTGAATCTACCGTTGAACCCCTTAAGCTACCACGAGAGCCCGCAACAGAACAATGAATGCGCTCACCTGCGATGTCTCCTGTTCCATTATCGACCAACTGTTGGGAAGATTTGTTCTTTGCGACAAAACTGCGGGTAACAGGCATATTGACGTCAGCGAATTTGACGTTGAGTACTGTAGCGACCAAACCGTCACTGGGGAATAGTTTCTTTCACGGAAACTAGCTGCCTGCTACGAGCCACGAGAATCTTCTACCGGGAGTGACGAGCGTTTACGAATCGATCCCAAATCAGAAAAATACGTCAAATAACGCTGTACTATATTGACAAAGACGATTAAAAAGTAAAATATAACAAACCTCAACGGTAATCGAATACAGGTTTCAATGCAAACCCAAAGCATCCAATAAACGGAAGTCCAACAACTCAGTTGAGAGCACAAAAAATTACCGTTTTGCAATAACGGTAAACACGGGTAACAAACAAATCAAAATGTGCGGAAGCCGAAGTGCAGTTAAACAAAGGGAAAATGTTCGGGAAAGAAAACGCTCACAGATTTAACATTTAGTTTAAATGTTATTTTCAATATGAAGAACAAACAAAAAATATCACTGGAAAATTATGACACAAAAAACTTGATAAAAAACACGGGTGTAGGGTGGGAACAAATGTCTTCAGTTCGTTTGATCTTGCTGGACCGAAAGAGGAATTTTCAAGACATCGACGCGGATTCATACAGGAACGTAGTAACAATATATGTGAAATTTAGCAAAAAATGAATTCAATCAATTATATGGGAATCGACAATTGAATCTAGTAATATATTAACACCAACATCACCTAAAATGGCAGCAATCGAATCATTGAAGCAACGCAAAATGTAGCTAGTCGAAAGGTTTGAGGCAGTAAGACCGGTAATTATAGACGAATCATAAGCGCATTTCTGACAGCGACTGCCGAAGGCATTTTTTCGGGATTGCTCATCAAGTTTTAGAATACAAGGGTAAGGAAAAAGAAATTAATCTTATCAACATCGACCAATTAACAAATGTCAATGTCACGTGTTGTTACTTATACCAAAACGACTAGTTCGTGATCATTCATTTCCAATATCCATATCGACCAAATGATTTTAAGTAACAACCGTGACAATGATTTTCGTTTATTGGTTGATGTTGATAAGATTTGTTTTTATTTTTTTGCTCTGGTATCGCAAAGATTTTCGAGAAATACCGAAAATAGATTTCTTCGTCTCAATCAAATGCTTCACAAAAATATGGGAATATTTAGTCACAATATTAATGGTTACATAGTTGTAGCCTTAAATCTAACAGCATCATATGATATCGTGATATGATACTAATATTATGATATAATGAAACATTGCTTTGTTTGAATAGTGCTGATAAAATCATTTAATGATTTGCATACAAAAATACACTTCTTTTTGTAACAAGTGATCAGAAATTAAAAATGACACCACTTGGAGCAGATGTAATTCGATATAATCGCCACCTTCTATAGTTTTTCTTACGAACTCCGGTGGCTCATCCGAATCACTCTCGATAACATACTTGATCGTGGCCTAAACATTCATCCAGATCTCTGGAGGTAATCAAGAGTTTGATGGGATTGATATTTTATGGACCGCCTCCACCGTGTTCGATCGTTCATTCTGCCAACGTGAACCATAATTGACTTCAATAGATGCAATCGTTGCTTCCTTATCATAACTAGCTATTAAAGATGATATTTGACGATTAGCTGTTACTGTGCTATTCATTCAATGAAGTTTCCACCGGTGGAGTGTCGTGCGGTACGGGCACGTGTGACATGTTTCCGATGTCTACCTTGAAAGTAAACGGAGGCAAAGAAAGAAAGTATCTCAACTACAAATGAGCAGATTGAAGTATGGTGGCTTTTATCGGCCGTGAAATCTACATATAACCTTATGTGCGTAATATAAACCCGATGGAAACACCCGAATAGCATGCTGAACAGAGTCCCCTTAGAAAAAGTTCAACGATATTCCTAGTTCAGATGGTGTCAGCCGTCGGTTGCCAAAGTGCATGGTTCCTGTTGTTCCGGAAGGAAGTGAGAAAGAAACCACGCTAAATATTCAAATTACGTGGTATATTATTGTATATATGTTAAACTATGAGAACATTTAATAACGGTATCATTGATTCAACAATCACCACATCCACCGCAGTTTACAATCGTTCTCGGGTTCCTGTAATTTCAATCAGGTTTGTTCCTCAGTTGTTCCGATGGTCTGGCAAGTTCACTTGTTTCAGTATTCTCGGAAGAATCTAGAAATATTGTGGTATGATTTGTAACGCAACCAGTATCAAAACGCAAGTGACCTGAATTCTGGTAAATTATTTGTTCTGCGTGACGAATGTGCATCGTTTCGTCTTCCAAATCAAGTATTTTTACCATAGTTTTCCCGATCTTGTCTCATTCACTACCGGTACTTTGACGGTAATCCTCCTCGTGATGATGTGATAATTCAGCGGATCCAAGTTCCAGCAAATTAGATCTCACGGATCAAGATTTCGATAACAAACTTGGTATATTTTAAGTGATAGAATGTTTACTATTACGATATTAAAGCTCCGAATTGTCAAGTAAACGACCAAAGAACAAGAGGGAATAGCACATAGCATGCATACTTGAAATTTTTCCGCCTAATCCATTGGACTGTAGATGTTTGGGTCCAGTAAACGAATGTCGGACACTGATTAACACGTGAAATAGACAAATGGCTTCTATTTTGACTCACGACAGCTAAATGTACAACTTCACGGCTGGAAACCATACGTAACGCAAGCACTATAAAATCTGAATTGGGTTTAGTACTGAGGAATACTTCTGGCCATTTTGAATTCGAATCGACGATAACGTGCATAGTATTTTTTTATAAAATGTCCACTGTAATCCATTTTAAAGCGTTGCAAGGCTTTACAAAACAATTCCTGTGGAGCCCATGTTGATGGATGACGGAATAATGTGTGCTGAATATAAATAACAGTGTTATTGATTGTTATTCGAGCTATCGCCACATCAACCGCAGTTTCCAATCGTCCTCGGAATTATGTAATCTCGAAAAGGTTTGTTTCTCAGTCTAACAGTTTAACTTGATTCAGTATTCTCAGAAGAATCTAGAAGTGTTGTGTTATGATTGCTAACGCAACCAGTATTAGAACGCAACTGACCTGAATCCTGGTAAATGATTTGATCAGCATGACGCTTATACAAAGTTTAATCTTCCACATCAAGTATTTTTACCATATTTCTTCCGATTTTGTTTGAGTTAAAGAGAGGCTAAACAAGTAGGTGAGGGGCGTACACAAAGTATAAAAACACTTTTTGAGAATCGTCAGCTTCGGTAGATATTTTCGTGTTGAGATTTAGCAATGTGCGGAGGACACTGCCCGAGGTAATAATTTTATGTTGTAAATCGATTTCAGGTGATAATAAGGGAGTTAAGGGACGGGTAGCGTTGTTTCGTGGTCTGAAGACAGATTGCGATGCTGTGGTTGTTGTTCCATTACGGATCTTTAGAGCGGCAACAACTGGTTGCACTCTAGACCTCTTATATATGATCTGGGGGTTTATTCCATTTTGTTCAGTAAATGTTTTTGATAATTCAATTTGACATCAACAACAAGTTTGTTCACGTTATTTCTCAGCAAACGGAATGTCACCCAACTCTCACCAGTGGTATCATGTCAATGAGCCGGCCATGCAGCAATTCGCAAAGTCAAACATTTTCATGTTCGGCTTCTCATCATACACGTATATCTCTTTTTTGCACCTTTGAAACAAGATGAGAGCGCATTTTAACGGCAAACTTAAGTTCATTTATCACACATTGCCACTGATCTTGCACGTTGTCGAACTTAAGATCAGAGTCTGTGAAGTTCTTAATAGTAGTTTTAGGATGTGGAAAGTCAATTTTTCTAATCACCTTGTTGATGTCACTTGTTCTGATTGCTTGGCAAATATAATCAAAGGTAATAACTAAGTGGTCACTGAGGGTTTTTGGAGCTTCATAAGTGAGACTTTCAATCACGTGCTCTCCGTTTGTCTATATGTAGTCCAAGATAAATGGCGTATCAATTCCACGAAATTGAGTATTGTTGAAATATGGTTGTAGAGCGGAAATTCTTCCAGCAACTGTTGATATGAAGCATTTGAGGAGCATTTTGGATAAACTGAATATCCCTTAACCCTTTGTCTACGGTAATTGGATATACGTATTTTATGATATTTTTGTGTTATTTTGCTGAATTGTGGCAGAAATAAAACACGATTAATTTTATGTTTTATGTATATATTTTCCATGATATTTAGAGGTTAAAACTTGAGTTTCCGTCACTATTTAGGAACGTAATTTAACGTATATCTCCATGACACACAATGAACATTTGAGGTGGTAATTAGAGTTACCGTCATTTGACAAAGAGCAAAATTTCGGCAGATTGAAGTTTCCGATCAGAAAAAGTCTGCCGCGGTATCTGGTAGCCCCTGAACGTATATTTGCAAGTAATGCTGAACTGTAGGCTTCGTCGGCTAGGGGCGAACGGTAAATCACACCCACTATGCATTGTTCTCCTGCTTTTACATTCAGCGAACACCATAAAGTGTCTTGCAGTTTTAAGTAGTCATTAGTGATCTCTTGACTGAGCAATATTGAATGTGGTAATGCGCAACACCACCTCCTCGAGTCAGACGATCGCGACGAAGTACAGACATACCCTCAATGACAACTTCATTGTATGTTAAAGTTAGATGAAACCATGTCCCAGATATGGCAATCACGTCAGGTGAATGTGTGGTAGTTAGTTCAGTCAATTCGTGTAGTTTGTTTGTCAAGCATTGGGCAATCGTATACAACAATTTAACAGTCGATGTTGGCAGCAATGACTATTCATTAGATAAAATTACTGGTACGACTCGACTTGAGTCGGTAGGTAGGAAATTTTCTTCGCCGACTCTGGTTGAATTTCTTTTTCAACAGGTTCGGTATTTTCACTCTGCTCAGTATTTAGGCTTTCGTCACCATCCTTGTTGTAATTAGATGTGAGGCGTCTAGGAATAATTTTAATCTCTCGGGGCAATTTTTATCTAAATTAATTCCAATTTTTCAGAACGGCGTCAGCCAAACTGTTCGTCAGCAGTGTCCTTTTGAGGGGTCGCGGAGCTTTAACATCGTATTTCGGTTATGTCGGGGTCCTAAAGGTATTATTAATAGCTGTATCATTATTTTGGATAGCTTCACTAATAAATTTTTATTGGTGCATGTCGTGGTTGGAGTTACACTTTGCATCTGAACGAGCAATTACTAGAGGAACTATGGCTCCAGTGTTTACCCAAGTGCGTGCAACCCATCTTGGTTGTTTCAAAAAGCACTCCGGTATCTGAGCTTGCGGAAATGGCGGACAAAATCACCGAATGTAACGTTCCTATCCAGATACCCATATTTCCATAGTAACCGGAGGACGATGATGCCCACATGGTAATACAGCGGAAGTCAGCAACGCGGATCTGCTGGCTGAGGTTGCAGATTTCTGCATTGAGGTTCGAAACCTAACACTCAACTATAATTCACGATCACGCACCCCATCCCGCTGACACTCGGGTAATCACACTCGGTCACCTGTTTGCTGGATACATTGGAAATACGGCGATGGTGCGCGGTGTGGCAATAAACCTTGCGCCAATCGCACATCGCCAGCGCAAACTCCTGGCCGTCAGCTAACGACGACTACTTTCATCGGCCCGAAGAGATTAACTCGTCTTTTTAACATCAAAGTTAGATTCTCAGGTATACGTGACGAATCGAAGGCTAGTAGGTTTTGATTGTATTTGACAATCAATAAAACGTCTCAAGTCTAGTGACGGGCAAAATTCAAGAGGTTTATCAGAACTCAAAGCGGATTTGTCTATAAAAGCGGTACTGTATTGAGGCAATCAAAATATAGTAAAAACATACCTCAAATATTGGGGTCAACCGGGTATAATCCGGGTCAATGTCAAAACAATATCGTGTACGTACGAAGTTAAGTACACGAGTCAAAAATCAAATCAAGTTCAAATGTCCGACCGTCCCACGCAATCGAGATTACGACAAATTGTGCGCAGTAAATCAAGGTCATAATAGGCAAAAGGGTTCGTGAAGCAATAGGATAATGACAGGTCAGAAAAACAGTGTGGAAAGCGACATTGACGGAACAGAAAGATGCAACAGTAGGGACGTTCGCGCATGCGTTCAAGTGTGCGGTGATTGTCAACTCACGAAAATCCACCGTCACACTAAAAGCCGATTAGGAGCTTTTGTCGAACCAGATAAGCGTTTCTCTCACATCCACGTAGACCTCGTTGGCCCATTACCACATTTACGTGGCTATGCATACATCCTCACCTGCATAAAACGTTTCACCAGGTGGCCCAAGGCCTTTTCGCTACCAAACTGTTCTTCCGAGACAGTTGCACACGCCTTCTTTGAACGTTGAGTAACACCGTTCAGTTGTCCTAGTATCGTTACATTGGACCGAGGTTCCCATTTCGATGGCGCCTTCAGTAAATTGCTATCTACCCTGGGTTGCCAACATCACCAAACTACTGCCTACCACCCTGCCGCGAACGGTATGGTGAAAAGGTTGCACAGGCAAATCAAAGCCGCATCATTGGCACACGGAGTTACTAACTGGACCGAAGTTCTACCTATTGTCCTCCTAGGTTTAGTGTCAACATTTAAAAATCCCGTGCAAGCCACTGTCCTCGAGTTAACATTCGGTCGTACCATCGCATTACCTGGTGGATATGTCTTCCCTGGTAGGCAATCACAATTTTTATGGAGATTACGTCGCGCGCTTGCGAAACTATATGAGTCGTTTCCGCAATCCACCCCCGAGACTTCCAGCAAGACGGTCCCACATGCCGGAGGAGTTAGCACATTGCCAGTATATCTTTCTCCGAAACGACATGGTGGAGCAAACTCTTCACCCTCTTTATGCTGGACCATTTAGGATAATTTAGCGGTCCTAAAAACAGTTGTCATTGAACGCGACGGTCGGCACGACAAGGTTTCCATTGACAGAGTCAAACCGGCGTTCATAGGAAATACAGTTGAACCAGCTAATCCTCTAGATCAAGACCCAACCCCAGCACCACCAGTGATCACCACTACTATAACCTCTACTATCTCAACGCCTTCCACCACAACAGCTAGGCGAGCGACCCGTATGGTTCGCCGACTATGTAGTACATTTTTAACGTGTTATTATCACATCGTATATGCCCGTGCATGTTTTACGTACCTCATCACTATATCCCGGTCGTGACCTCAAACCCATGCACCAGAGAAATTTTTCTTCTCACTATTCAGGTGCATATGCACATATGCGTGGCACACGCCAACCACGGATCACCGACTCTTGTCGCCATCCTACCCGGTAGCCCGAAATACACGCATCTTTCGTGTATCCCTTCATATACACATGCAGTTCCTACTAGGAAAATCGTGGCACACGCCACCCGCTTGTCGCCATCCTACCTGGTAGCCCATACCGTGAGCACACAACATCTAGCACGAAACCTATTAGACATGGTCCTTACCAGCCCGAATACACTCCAATCAGCTTTCTCGAGGTGATGCCGTCTGCCATTAACCCTGGGGGTGCAGGAAATTCTTAGCGCGAACTAGGTTTTCGAAGCTTCTGGTTCTACGTTGTCAAGGCTGCAGATGTGCCTACATCTGCTCCTACTGGGTTCGTACTACGATTATGCCAGACGGGCGATTCCTACTAGCAGCACGTTCACTTAATGTGAAGCGGCTCCGGGAGCACGTTCACCCCATGTCAGACGTGACTCGGCTTGGTACTTATCGGTTTTTCGTGTATCCAACCCTGGTCACCACTGACAATGGACCCATGGAGATCAAGTTGCTTGGCTTACTTCTGGTTGCTGAGAGACTATGTTCCAGTCTGGAACGACCATCTTCCATCTCCTGTGCTTTTTCTCCAACATTCGTGCAGACATTATTGTAGTGGTCATTATACTACATGATCATTATAAACAGGTCTATAATTCAACTTTTTTTGCAAAATGAAAATCTATACATTATTCACTGTTTCTCTTCTCAAAAATTGTAATTGCATATAAATAAATTCGATGGCATAGATTTAGAAAAGATACAAAATTCATCATCGGTTATAACAACAAACGTTCTTATAGAGAAAGATGTATATTCCTAAACCTCCATCAGTTATGGTTTTGCAGACTCAAGCACAATCTCATTTTATTCTTCAGAATACTCTCATCGGATAATATAGAAATAAGTTAGGAATCTCCATCTACGGCATGATTTCAAGCACTGTTCTATTTTTTGCTGTTCAAATTTTGATAAACTGATCATGTATTTCATGCCTTGAATGTCCAAGAATATATTATTATTATTACGTATAAGTTGAGAAACAGTTGAGAAATATAAAATTACCAAGCTTTCGTAATAAAGTAAGGAAATATTTCTACTTGACTAAATATGGTAAACTGTGGAATCTTCTTCCAAAATATGTAACGCTCCGCTCGTCTTTACACGAATTCATATCACATGTGGTTTCATCACTTACAATTGAAAAAAATACGCGATCTCCTAAACCTAGATGTTCTACCTGATGATTTATATAATAATGGCATTGCTGCGTATTGATATTAAATTAGTTTTCATAACGTTCGGAAGAACACTCTATTGCCTACGAGTATTTACTTCGTAGCTTAATCTCTCAACCCACAACAAAACGAAACTTTCCAGCAGGCGATTTCAACCTAGTTAAATCAAATCCCTTCGCCTAGCGGACAAGAAAACTGTTCATATTCAGGATAGCCTAATCTATTCCGAACAATCAAACAGAAATGTATCGGAAGACCAACAGCACATAACTTCACGCATTATCCATTTATATTATCCGTTAAACTTCAATGCATGATTGCTAGTGTTGGCTCACCCTAGCTGTTCTGGTATAGATAAATCTAACTATGGGATTTATGCAAAATACCGCTGATTGCAGTGATATTATTGCGGCTGCCATGAGGCTGGCACTGACGTGGCAGATCAGTGTGATATAGCCTAGCTCATCAAATGTCGCATTAACTCAAACTTATGCATCTGTTGTGCATATATGAGCACGGGGACAACTGCATCAATACGAAAGATTACCAAGTTAGCCCGTTACATATTCCTCCCAAGGTGGTGAATTTAGGTTGAACTTCGAAAAGACGTGAAAATATAAGATTTAAAACAACTGCAACCAATTGAAATGTAGCAGAAGTTAGCCAGTTACTCCATCCTCAAAAGCAACCCACTACTCCGAAGGTAGTCAATCTAGCTGCAACTTCGAAGGAGCGTAACAAGACCAGTAATGACAGTAGACAAAAAAGGAATCATTCCATTGTTACTGGCTCCTCCGTACAGGATCAATTTATCCAGGAGTTGAATGGTTTGCGTAAGGAAATTTAGATACTGCACGGCAATTCTTCTGCTTCAAAATCTAGAACTCAAAATGTACTAGTTCATAACCGAGATGAACGCTTTATTAAGGAAGAGCAGTCTCGCTGAGATTTCGATCGCAGGTGTATCAGCGATGTAATCCGAATGGTGGGTCTGAAGCCTTTTACTTCCACAATGCGAGTCCACCGTGTAGGACGATGCTGGATGGGAAACCGCCCTCGGCCAATCCTGGTTAAATTGAAATATTAGGCGGATCTGGATGCATTCCTGGCTAGGGCCGAGCATATCGCCAAATCAACACTAGATAAACTCCAGGTAAAGCTAGATAACTCTCCATATCGGATTAAGCAAAACGCATCCGATTCGAATATGAGAAACTTAGCAATAGGAACATCTGCCTTTCGTAAACCTCATGTAGCGTAAAACGCTATTCAATCAGAGACGAACATACCGAACAGCACTTCGCCACGAGTCCTTCTGTCCGGCCAAGATGACGTTAATGGGCTTAGTGCTAATGATGATGAGAGCCGAGCAGTTGTTTTCAGTCGTTGCTCCTCTAAGATGGATGCGGTCTCTATTGTCAGACAACGGTCCATTACCTTAACGAAAGAGGCTGTCAAACCTGATGCTCTTTCTCTAAGTAACACGACTAAAAACGTACAGCTCCCTCGGGTGTTTCGACTGATGGCCAAGCAGGATTGGTTTCAGGAGCACGAATAACCAGCGCCCTAGTATTGTACGCAAATTTATGAAGCACAAAGAATAAGTGGTCTGAACTTTCTCTCCGTCGTGCTGAGTCACACCCGGTTGGTGTGCAGATGAACATAAGCGAACCGAATCTCGTCATAAAATGCGTTAGATCTGGCGATAGAAGAGGTGGTGACGTTGCACTCCTCTTGAAGTACGGTTTTCAACATATGGGCACGTATATCTCAAGCTAGTGAATACGTCCCAGTTGTTATGAATATCCTGACTTGACACAAGTCATCATCAAAGTCACACACAATGCAGCCTAACAGATTACACAGCTTATCAAGACGCTCAATAGTTTGTTTCATTCAGTTCCCACCGTACTTCTCTTGGGTGATTTCAACCTCCCAGACATAGATTCACCCGTCCCTACAGGTGTAGTTACTGAGCAATCTGAAACTTTCCTCGGATGTCTTCATAATCATGCGTTGCACAGCATGTGAGTCATCCTACGAGGTTTCGTCATGGATGCACTCCATCCACACTCGACTTGGTATTGTCATCCCATTTAGAAGCCGTTAGGTATTTTAAGTACCCGCCACCGCTCGGCATGAGCGTTCACGTAATAATAAGCTGCAAATCGGTTCTGCGTTTTTAGAAAAGACTCACTCGTCTTAGACGAATTTTAGGCATATATACCGGGGTCCACTCATACATGTTTCAAAATCTGCCCTACAGTTATCTAGCGATTCCAATGTAAGTTAAAACTGTGGTAGAATTTGTAAGTATCTGAAAGAGTAACAAGACAAGCACGCTTCGCTGCAGTGCTTGACAAAGCATCAAAGGCCGCCTTGGTAAACGCCTTAAGTCCCTAGGTCTACCCGTAAAAGGGATCGACTATGGCGGCAATAAAAGCTATCCCTCACCTCTAGTTCTTGGGCCTGCTACAAAACCGTAAAGAAATGGAGATTTGAAACTGGAGGACGGAAATTAACCGATACCGACCCGTCGAAGGCGACTGCCTTCTCAAGGTTATTTAGTAGTTTTCAACGACGGAATAAATCTTCAAATGCACTACATGGGCTGCTCAGGCTGCCAATTAGTTCCCCTGCATTAGATGAGTTGTCCTTTAATGAGGCTTAGTTGTATGACGCACTTAACAATGTTCCTGTCAGCAAAGTGGGGTACAGAATATTATCCATTAAATTATGATAAAGAATCTTGCTTCAGTGCTTACAGAACTGTTGTACAAGCTCTTCAGCTCATGCTTGCACCTGGGTGTTGTTCCTAGTGAGTTGAAAAAGCCATAGTCGTGCGAATACACGAGGGTGGTTGCAGGTCAACTCTAGTTAACTATAGACCGCTCAGCCTGACGAGCATCGTCTCGAAAGTATTGGATAAGCTATTGTGTGAACAAATCTGTCAGCATCTACTGATTTTAACTCAACATGGATTTCTGAATGGTAAATCATGCCTGACAATCTTTTTAGTTCTCTCAATACTGCCACTAAAATGCCAGAAGAGGAAAGGCCAGTCGTGAGTGACCGCCCTCTAGAGGTCAAGTTATTAGCAAAAGGCATACGGGGTAGTCTCCTAGCTTGGATAAAAGCATTTCTCACATGTAGGACATTAGGAGTTCGGGTAAGATCTAC
>JACCGJ010002987.1:0-14782 GCA_013407085.1 Atriophallophorus winterbourni | reverse complement strand
TTAACGCCCGATTTACAGTTCAATGCCAACCAAAATGACTGAAATGACTATGTTTACCGCAAAGATTACCCAAAGCTTCATAAGCCGCTCATTTCAAGCGAGGATGTTTCGTACGACCACAGAAATAGCACGTTTGAATAGATAGTGCTGAAGCATTAACTTTTTTATCACACTATATATATGGGGTATATGGAGTACATGCTACCAGTGTAATTCTGTCTCTGATGATGATGATGAATGAATATGTTCGCGATGTTATAATGAAATGAATTTTGTCACTATCTATCCGTGAAAAACTTCTGGTTCATACGGATCTCGCCATGCCGAAACACAATTACTGACAAGATCGCTTGAAGTAGAACATAAACAGTCACAGTAATCTGAAAGCAATCAGTCGTTATGTTCAACTGCTCCGAACAATTCTGAAAGTATAACTAAGCCATCGCCACGATTTGATCAGTGTGATAAAAAAGTTAATGTTTCAGCACTATCTATTCAAACGTGCTATTTCTGTGGTCGTACGAAACATCCTCGCTTGAAATGAGCGGCTTATGAAGCTTTGGGTAATCTTTGCGGTAAACGTCGTCATTTCAGTAATTTTGGTTGGCATTGAACTGTAAATCGGGCGTTAAGAATTTCTGTCGGTGGAACGCTTCTAAGTGGTACCCACCACTCAAAGTTGGTGATTTGTTCTTTAGTACCCTCGCCGTATGCTAGAGGCGAAGATACGTCAGGAGTTATCCAGACGGGTCTTCCGCATACCGTTGCGACTGGGAAAAAAGGAAAAAGTTTCTCTCCACCAAGCCGGTGAGAGGTTAGCCAAGGAAATATTTATACGTACATGTAAAACCTGACATTCAATAATTGCAGTTTTTTGTTTTTTTAATTGAGGTAAAATGCATATGCCAAATTTATCAATCTGCGACCTGCAAATTTAGGGAAATTAAGTCAGGAAAAACTCATGTCACACGGCATTCAAACCGCATTTGAACACGCCTATCGATTTGCAAGCGATGAGGTCCTCACAGTGCTTATTCCAGAAGCTTGTCACTGCTATACTGAAGAAGTGTTGCATAAGATTACAAAGATTGTGATTTTTAGCGAGCTTCATTGTATGTCCTCTAGTTGAAAGGTTGATCGCTCGAGAGAACAGGATTTGACAATCCTCATCGCCAAGGCCTTTCAGGATTTAGAAATTATCCATTAATGTGGATTTTCGAGTTGTGAAAAGGAGACAACGCATACGATGGAAGACAATGAACCCTCTTGCCGTGAGAGACTCGAACCTTTAAAGGTATTATACTTTAACGCGAGGAGTCTGATAAACAAAGTGGACGAGTTGAATGAGCTTGTGCGTTTTGAATATCCTGATCTGATTGCCGTGTCAAAAACATGGTTCTTATCCAATTACGGGGACAATGAGCTCTTTATCCGAAGTTGCCACATCCACTGGAGTGATCAAGCCAGTCGGGTTGGTGGTGTAGTAACAATTTATGCCAAAAATCACGTAGCGATAACTGTTCGCGAACGATTCCGAAATGACCACGGCACGGTAGATTCAGCAAGGTGCCAATCGAAATCCAATTCGGGTGCATCTACAGTCAACATCATCGTCAGAGACAGTATTACACCGGTATGGTATGGTATGGTATGAAAGCACAAGCATCATTAAGGCAAAGTGCCGCACAGTCAGAGACTGTACATGGGCAATATTACTTTCAGGTTGCACAGGCCTAGACAGATATGAGAAATAGAGAATAGAGATAATAGCGAGACTTCAGCGTGTTTCAGCATGCAGCTCACTAACCGTGGCTAATCAATATAGCACGTTGTTAGCCGCACAGCACAAAAGTACTGTACGATTGCACATCCGTGCATATTACACCGGTAGCATATACCGAGTGCTTAACTGCAACACAACCATGAAAAATTAAAATTCTAAAATATGGAGAATGGTGGATTCGATAGAAAAGTATGGTATGGTATGAAAATACAAGCCTGACCCAGACGAAGTGCCGTACATTCGGAGACTGCATGCGGGCTAAGATACTGTCAAGTTGCCCACGCCTAGACAGATATGGGTATTTTCATACAGGTCACTACCTATGGCAAATTAATTTAGCACGGTGTTAAAAGAGTAAGCACAAACAAACTGTGATGAGGTACCTACACCTCGAATGAAACATGCATTCAATCAAGTTTCGTGAATGCGTTAAGCGGCATCAGTATGACAGCTTACTTGCGAACACTGCAATTAGAGGGTGCAAAACGCATTCCAAATACGGGCACAATACTAGCTAGCTTGTTCAGTATCGCCTGTGCATCTGTGTGTGAGTTGAAGAGCAGAACTATATCATCAGCATAGTCCAAGTCAAGAAGATTGCTACCTGATATTATGTGATCTCCAAAAGCCGGGGCTCCTTCGCTGCATGGTATGAAAGCACAATCCTGATCCAAGCAAAGTGCCGCACAGTCAGAGACTACACGTGGGCTAAGATACTGTCAGGTTGCCCAGGCCTGCAGAATTCCATGATGGCATCAATTGCAAAATTGAAAAAGAAACGGAGAAATTAGACATCTTTGTCGGACTCCACTTGTGGTGTGGAATTTGGGTTAAAGATCGTTGTAAACCCAAACGCATACGGATGTATGAAAATAAAGTGCGCGCAGTATGTTGACATACTTTTGCGGAACGCCTTTACACAGCAAGGTGTTAAACAGGAGATTTCAATCGACTGAATCAAATGCTCATTTGAAGTCTAAAAAGATGGTTATCGATAAGTGTGCCGCAGTTCTAAGATCCGTCGAAGAGTAAAAATGTGGTTGACACAGCCTCTGCCAGGCCGGAAGCCACCTTGCTGCTCTCGCATCTGTGATTCCCTATGCGATATTAATCTTCGAAGGTATATGGACGCTAATTATCTCGTAATGATGGGAGTGAGACTTAGCCTACGGCGATTAGAGCAGGAGCTTCGCTAACGTTTTTTAAAATATTTGTGTGATAACCGATTGTCTCCAACTCTGAGGGACGGCTTATGAAAACCACACTTCACGGAGGAGATCGCCTAATGTGTTGATTAGGACTTGGCCACTTTCCTTGAACAAAACAGGCGGTATGTCACCGGGGACAGCAGCTTTGAATTGTTTCATGGATTTGATTTCTAAATCATTAGGGGATTCACGCTTACAGGCCAATGATTATACTGCTTCAAATGAGGAACGGATTCCGTTGCAGGCGGCCAGCTGAGTTGTTCTTCAAAATGTTCGGCCGAGCGTGATAAGAGTACCGTCTATTTTAGCGATAATCCAACTTACTTTTACTTTACTTATGTGCGACTATCCCTTCTTGGAGGATGAGTCGGCTTTTTTGAAGTCTTGGGAATTTGGGTACAAAGCGGCATCCCCAGCACCACTCGGAGTTTGTTATAGTCAGCTTCTCTAGCCTTTGCAATACCAAGCGCGACCTGCAAGGCAGCAGGGAGTTGCCAGAAAGAGGTGGTGTGCACCAACTAAACGTCTACGAGACTGCTCCAGATTTTTACCCAGAGTTTTCTCCCGAAGCCTTTCCAGCGATCGGGTATAACGCAAGGCAGTGGAGGTTCAAAATCAGGGTTTTCATTCTCCTAGATGAAATGCCCTCCCAGGCTAACGAGCTCCATCTGCCCGAAGCAAACTGTAAGAAAGCACAAGCCTGATCCAGGCAAAGTGCCGTACAGTCAGAGACTGCACGTGGGCTAAGATACTGTCAGGTTGCCCAGGCCTAGACAGATATGAGGAAGAAAAAAAGAAATGGTAGTGGACTCCAGCCTGTTTCAGCATGCAGCTCACCACCGATGGCCAATCAATTTAGCACGGTGTTAGCCGAACAGCACATAAGTACTGTACGATTGCACTTCCGTGCAATCCGAAGCAAACTAGTTTTCAGGTGCCAGTCAATCGCCCTCGCCCCTTCTTCTGTTGGTAGAAGCAGTTCCTCCAGGCTCGGGTCATCATCATCAGCATCAAAGACAGCATTACATCGGTAGCACGTACCGAATGCTTAACTGCCATAAAACCATGGAAAAGTAAAATCCTAAAAGATGGGGAAGGGTGGGACTTAAATAGCTACGGCTTCTATAGAAAAGTAAGCACATACAAACTGGGAAGAGGTGCCTACACCTCGAATGGAACATACATTCAAACAAGTTTCGTGAACGAGTAGAGCGACATCAGCACGGCAGCTTCCTTGCGGCTTTCACTGTCATGCATCATAATAAGCTTTTCTCGTCACTCCGCTTGACAACATACAAGGTTAAGCAAACACTCCAAGAAGATGCTTAGTGCAAGACCGCCATTGAACACGGTTTCGGGACATATCCTGAAGCGTAACTAACCACTGTGACATCTGATCGCGGGGACACCAGCCTGGAAGACGCGCTGCGCCTACTTTGGAAAGATTACTAGTAAGGTTTTTAACTGCCTATGCCATGTGACGGTTTGGCCACCCCGAGATTTACGCCAATCAGGATGTGGCGTCGCAAAAAGAATTTGTTTCGGAAGTCGGTGGTCCGGCATCCGTAAAACGTGACCCAACCAGCGTAACCTATGCAGGTTGATCTGCTTCTCTATATCAACATTACTACCGAACAACTTATTTCGGAGAGCATCGGTGCGCATGCGATTGTAACAGCTAACTCCTAGAATGCTGCGAAGACACCGGTTGTCAAATACTTGAAGACGCTGAATGTGTTCTTTACGTAAGGTCCAGGTTTCGCACCCATATAGTAATAGGCTCGGGTAGCCGCTCGTGCAGGCCAGAAGCTGAACTTGGTTGTAAAGGGCTATTTGAGACGCACGCCATATGGGAGTATTTTATGGGAGCTTATCACCACTGACAACCCCGGCTGACAACCTTTGAAACGATAGTCTCACTCACTCCTTTGTTCGTAGGACCCGCCGATCGAATAAGATGGAAGAGTTCTCGCATGTTACTAGCATTATTTGCTATTTCCATTTGTTCGACCTCCTTTAGCCACCACTTTTCTCTGTCTAGTTTTAAGCTCCTTTTAAGTTCATTCCTTACGCGTCGCTGGTGAAGAATTTCTATAGAGCGCCGTGAGAACCAGTGGGACTTTGGGGTTGATTGTGTAGTCTCACAGGCTGTTATTGCGGCGGCTGGCATAATCCCTGCTATATTGTTTCACCCTTCATCGGCAGTTGCACACAGAGCAACTGTGAGTGAGTTACTCAAGGATCCGTTCTGGGGCCAACCTTGTTCAAACTCTATGTGAGTGACCTTCCCGGTATTCTGAACAGTGGTTGTCTCTTATTTGCAGATGATCTGAAGGTGTGGGCTTCTGTCACGACGGCCACTGACGCTTCCCACTTGCAAGATGATTTGAATGCACTTCGGAGTTGGACTGACAGATGGATGCTCCCGATTAATGAAAAGAAGTGTGCTATCATGCACATCGGGAGCAACAACATGCGACATGCATATCAGTTGGAGGGCCATGGTCTCAGGATAGTTGATGTAGAGCGAGATTTGGGGGTGATGGTAACTTCATCCCTCAAAACTGCGGAGGATACTGCGAGAAAGGTCGGTTCTGCCAGCCGCATGTGGTGGGCATTGAGACGATCCTTCTTAGAGATAAATCCCCAAGTTTTTCAAGTTCTGTATAGCTCTCACGTCAGACCAATATTAGAATTTGGGCTTCCCGTGAACTATCCGTTAACCAAAGGGGAGAAGGATCGTCTGGAGAAAGTCCAAAGGAGGGCTACCAAGTGTGTGAGGGGTATGTTTCGTATTCCCTATGACGACCGATTGCGGGAACTCAAACTTTTCCCACTGGAATATCGAAGAATGCGATATGATTTACTGGTCACGCGGAGAATCCTACTTGGATATTACGGAACGGAACTTCAACAATTCTTTTCGGTATCCACGGACTCCAGAACTAGAGGTCATTCGCTGAAGTTGCAGAAGCGCCGAACGGAACACCTGAAGCCATCGTTTACTCTGTCGACCAGAGTGGTCAATATTTGGAATGCACTCTCCGCTGATGCAATTGGGGCAGTCACCGAAGAGCAGTTTAAACGCATATTGGACGGTGAACTTCCCGCTATCCTGCGCGATTCGCCTACTCTTTCAGCTCAGTAACTCCTCGTGAGGAATCTACGCTGAGATAGCAGAGACCCGGGAGGTGAAGCGGCTTTCACGGACTGTAGTCCTCTTGCCGTCTATTCAAAAGAAGAAGAAGAAGAAGAAGAAGAAGAAGGTGGCCCTATAAATGTCTTGAAATGCAATCTGAGAGAATTTTTCGACCACAATGCGCTTCCCATTCGAAGGCTTCGTACCGGAGAACTTTAACGAGAACCCACATCGCACAAGAGCATGATCTGAATTTATGAATTTATTCCAAAAGTAGCGGCAGTCCTCAATTCAACCTTTCCAGCGAGCACTTATGGCGATATGGTCGTCTCCTCTCACTAAAGAGACGGCGGCTGCGAGGCGACCTAATAGAAGCTTTTCAGATTCTAAAGGGTTTCACAGAATTACCTAAACGTGCCCCTAAAACATCTACACGAGGTTTTTCTATGAAAATTCTTAAAAGTAGACCCAGGTTGCTGGTAAGTGATCACTTTTTAAAAACCGTGGTCGACTGATGGAATAAGCTCCCAGATGCTTTAGTAAGCCTCCACAACGTGCCAACATTTAAGAGCGAATTAGACGCAAATGGCCTACCATATTTCCACACATTGTATAATGAAAAAACTTTTAAAAAAAGCGTATGGTTCCATTTTTTTCTCATATTTGTCTAGGTCTGAGCAATCTGACAGCATCTTAGCCCACGCGCAGTCTATGACTGTATTGCACTTTTCCTCGATTAGACTAGTGATTTCATACATTGTTCACGCATATTATTGGATTGTTTCATGTTTCGGTGATGAGACATCTTCCATTCACAGTTACACACGCCTGTTACTTACGAATCACTCCTGGTAGTGCTGGGTGTTTTCAAGCACACCTCCGAAAGAATTTGGGCACTCGTTTCGACTTGGTCGACTATCGCCCTGTGATACTGATACTCTCACCGTGCTGATTAAGAGAACGCCTACCTTACTTTACAGATATCTGGAAACAAGAACATGTAAACCGTACTCAATATCAAATTGCTCGGTGCTCAATTGCAGACCGTCGAAGGAAATCTGGGCCCGTGATCAGCTTCTAGCCACCTTCCGCCCTGTGCAACTTGACCTTGACCTTGAACGGGGCATAAACTGGTCACACCAGTTCAGTTCAATAGTTTATTACGGTATAAAAAAGCTAAGAGCTTGTACAAACCGCAGGATAGATAGAGCGGCGGGTCGAAAAAGCAAAGAAAGAAATGTTTGAGTTTCCAAGGCCTTATATCGGGCCTCATTCGTGTTTAGCCTGCACCATCAATGGATTTTTGTGGCATGTGGACAGGTAGGGCGTCAACCCGGGACACAGCTACCCACAACATCCTCCGGAACAGGGTCAGTTGAAACTGCGTGTATACGGACTTCCGATAATGATATCTGGAAGAGCAATGAAACCGACAAAGAGTTAGCGGGGTTGTGACGATAATGCAAATGGCACAGAAAGAGAACTTACCGTTGCCATTAGCTAGTGAGTTTTGGGGAAAAAATGCGGTAGGGTTTGTAGAAAAATGAAAATAGTGTTTACGGGTTACTTGTGTCTTGGGAGTGGGAGATTTCATGGGGGTGAGAATCGAGTAGACATTTGAATGAACCAAGAGAAGCGACTTCAAAAAGCGTGCCTGAAAGAGTGTTCCACTGACTGCATACTCTCACAGAGAAAAAGCTGTGTCGACATTCAAGCCTGCTCTGTTGATGTAACAGTTTGAGCTTATGTCCTCGGAGGTTATTGCTTGGAGAGGGAACGGATAGGGAGTTGCATTGATGGGAGGGGTCAGTCAAGATCCGGTGGGTGAGTAACATGTTACCGCGGTGAAGACGGTAGGTAACGGAGAATATATCTAAACTGCGTAACCTTTCCTCGTGTGACATGTTGTGCATACCACGTACAAGCTTTGTCGCATGTCTCTGGGCTTTTTCGAGAAGGGACACGTCTTTGCATTGCCAAGGCTGCCAAGCCTGTACTGCATATTCCAAGTGTGAACGGATGCAGACATTCAGCAGTATCGGGAAGAGAAACCGGTCAAACCTGCCTGAAGCGCGGCGAAGTAAGCCAGTGTTGCGATTGGCTACTGCTGCGGCTCGTTCGCATTGCGTGGTGCAACCGAAATCGTGCTGGATGATGATACCGAGATCCTATTCTTGTCGAACACTCTGAACTACTGTTGAGCCCAAACAGTAAGCGACTGGATGGAGTGTCTGATGGGGAGAACGCTACACTTAGAGGTGTTAAATGGGAGATGATTCCTCAAAGACCAGCTGTGTAAACGATCTAAGTCATCTTGTAGGACGTGTGAATCCCTTGGCGATTTGAGTGAGCGCCAGATTTTGACAACATAGTTCACAAAACACCGCCACCCACTAAGCGTTCACTTCCCTTACCTACTTTTAGACAGACAAAACCTCTTCTCCCAAATCCTAGCTCATTTAGAAACACGACAGTCAGAAAGCCCCCAAACCAACAAATGACGTTGGTGAATAATATTAATAGGCGCTCACATTATACCAGTTACCGTATTCAACAACCATACCTCCCTAAACAGTATAATCAGTCTCCATGTAAGGTTCAAAGTAGTTTGAAATTCTTCCTTCCCCATCAACATTCCTTTTATTTTGAACCTAGTTACAAACCTGAATTTTGTGTAATAGATTTTGCTTGTGTTTAATTTTCCTACAGTATTTTGATATAAAACTTTTCTTTTTGTAATTATTTCTGTTATTGTAAATCTTTTCTGTACACGCCTTCGGTCAAATGTTTGTTTCAATTTATTGTTTCTGCCATTGTCGGTCATTGTTGCGGAATTGGGTTGCCATTTTGGGCTTCAGTATTTTGCTTGAATTTGGACGCTATTTTGAGTGTCACTTTTGATTGTCACAGAAAGTTTGGACGACATTTTGGTAAATCGATTCTTCTTATATTTATATCAGGTCGTCTTTTGTTTGAATTGAATTTGATTCTGGAGTATTTGGCTCCATTGTTGCTGTGACGTTCCTATACAATTAAGGTTTGTATAGTTATTATTGTTGTAATTGTTGTTAATTACAGTACCGTAGAATATCCCAATCGTTGTTTTGAATTTATCGAAATAAGAAACGGTGGACTACGCGTAACTCACGTCACAGACAAAACAGTACTTAATTTGGAATTTGATTCTTTTCGACCTTAACGAGAAGTACTCAATTCGTGAATTGCATCAATTCGGTTTTTGTGCTCAAGTTGGATCGTTTCAATTGGATTCGCATCACAACTTGTCTTCTGACTGGTACAGTATTTGTCTCAACCGGAGAAAATACGCATTTTGGTTCGTTCAATTGAAGCTATATTGAGCAAAATTGGCGAAGAACTCCCCGATCGTCGTGACATTGAACATTTGGGAGTCAATCCCTGTTCACAACTTTGGTGACGTCCCCTTTTATTTATTTTTTGTCGTTTTGGAACATTTTTGTATATTTCATCTAGTATGCCTAAGAGAGCTCCTGAGGAAAACGATGATGATAGAGATAGCATTGGGAGTTCTCAACAAGTGTTACAATTAAAGCGCGATTTAGATGCTGCTAGATCAACGATAGAGCGCTTGACAAGGGGACGACGAGGAGTCGCTGAAGAATTAAACTTGATCGCCGGTACAAGTAGCAAAACTGAAGGGTTCGACTCGGCGGTAAGCTATTTGCAACCAGCGATGAACATGAGTATGGGATTGCCTAAAGTAGAATTATCCTACTTCGACGGTAATCCGATAGATTATTGGAAGTTCCTGAAACAGTTTGAATGTTACGTTGAGTCGAGGCTTATGGATCCAGGCCAGCGACTGTTGTATTTGATGTATTATTGTCGGGGCAAGGCTCGAAAAGCAATTGATGCATGTGTCATGCTACAACCCACTGAGGGTTATACGCGGGCAAAGATGATTTTGAAAGATTTGTTTGGACTACCACATGTAATTGCCAGGTCATGATTAAAGGAGTTGCTCGATGAAGCTAGAAGACTTTCCAACAAAGTCGATGGTTTGTCTGATTTGGCCATAAAAATGGAAAATTGCCAAATCACATTGAAGCAAATGAAGTGTGACGCTGATTTGAATTCAGTCACAACTTTGGAAGGATTAGTGAAATGCTTCCCTGTTGCGTTACAACAGCAGTGGGCTGACGCAGCGGATACAATTCTTGTTGACGGGTCAGAAGTTGATTTTGCCAGTCTGACCGAGTTCGTATCTCGGAGAGCAAGAATTGCCAGGAGAAGATTTGGCATGCTAATAGATAGAACATCTGTCTCTTCGAAGCCATCGGATAAACCAAGAATGCCAGAAGGAAGGAGAGTGGTAATGACTACAAGGGAACCGAGGCCAATGCTGGTTGAATGCTTTCAATGTAGAGGACCTCATAAGATAGTAGATTGTCCTGTTTATCAGGAGGCTGACGTAAAAGCCAGATGGAGTATGGCTAAGCAGCATGAAATATGTTACGTTTGCTTATGCCGGTCTCACAGGGCATTCGATTGCAAGGTTACGAAGACTTGTCCCGTTAAAGGTTGTAGTAGACGACACCATTATTCGCTGCATAATGATCGTCCTAATGAGCAACTGAAAAGTATAAACTGCAGTGCTACTGCTCTCAGTACAGCAGTAAGCTTAGGCTACCTAACAGTGAACATTGACACGCCAGTTGGACTTGTTCCAGTCGTGGCTTTACTTGATAATGGCTCTGATACAACTTTGATCTCGCAGAGTTTTGTTGAGAAATTTTGTATGCCTAGTGCGCCAGTTGATGTGTCGATTACAACACTTGGTCTACATCGAAACTTGAAAAGCTCGTTGCTAAGTTTCGATGTGCATTCGGTAGACGGGGATGAAATAATTCATGTAGCCGAAGCTAACACGGTTTCCAAGTTACCTGAAGCAGTGCTGAATTCCCCAAATATGATCAGCGCGAGGTATGCATATTTGAGAGATCTGAAGTTTTCGGGGAATGTGGGGAGAGAAATAACCTTGCTAGTTGGCTGTAACGTACCGGAAGCGCATTGGGTGCTTCAACAACGTTTAAGTGGTCAAAAGCAGCCATTCGCTACCAAGACGTTACTTGGATGGGTGCTACAAGGACCAACTGATCGTTCGAGAGTTGTTAATCATGTAAGTGTTATCACCGCACAAACACAAGATGTGCTCGACAAACTCACCAAGTTGTATGACGGAGAGTTCGCCGATCTTTGTGTGGAGGATACAACTCTCTCGCATAATGATGGATCTGCGTTACGTATAGTTGAAAAATCCTTATTAGTTGACGGGCATTTTCAGGTACCTCTTCCATGGAAGAGACCTGATATTCAATTGGATGATAATTATCAGTTAGCCTTAAAGAGGCTTAGCATGTTAAAACGTCGTTTTGAAAGAGATGGACAGTTGTATTTACGATATGTTGAAGTATTGCGACATCACTTCGAATCCGGGCACATCGAGGATATTCCGGCTACTTTTGAGCGTCCGACACGTGTTTGGTACTTGCCACATCACCCGGTACTGAATTCACGGAAACAGGAGAAGTGTAGAATTGTGTTTGATTGTGCTGCTTGAACGACATGTTGTTACAGGGTCCGAACCTGACAACGAACTTGGTTGAGATCCTTCTACGTTTCCGGTTACACAAGTATGCGTTCGCGGCTGACATTAAAGAAATGTTTCTGCAAGTGGGTGTGCCACAGGCGGACCGAGACGCATTAAGACTGGTTTGGTGGTCGAATAACGACATGATATCGCACATTAAAGCGTACCGGATGACAGTGCATCCATTTGGGGCCACTTCATCACCATTTCGTGCAACTTAGCGTTACGCAGAACGGTAGAACTGTTTGGACATAAGTTTGAAGACAGCATCAGTAAATATGTACTTACTAACTTCTATGTGGACGACAGCTTGATTTCGGTGCCATCTCGAGAAGGAGCAATAACAATGATACGGCAGCTCAGTGAGTTATTGGAATTTGGTGGGTTCAAATTGATGAAATGGCTATCAAACGACCATTTGTTGCTTGAGTCTATGCCGATACATGAACTGGCTCCTCAGGTGCGGGTGATAGGGGAGAACAAACCGTGTATGGAAAGAATGTTGGGAGTGATATGGAACGCATCTTATGATGAATTTACACTGGAGTTCAATATGCCTGATCGAGAATTGACGAGAAGAGGAATACTGTCTATGGTCAGCAGTCTGCACGATCCTCTTAGGTTAATGAGTCCATGGATTCTGCCCGGAAAGCATTTATTACAATGCATTTGCAGGAGAAAGTTGGGATGGGATGAAAGGATTCCTGATGATATTGTGTTGCTATTCGATGGATGGATATCATCCTTACGCTCTGCCAAGGAGCTTCGAGTACCTCGTTGCATTGGTGAGCATAACCAGCTTGATACGCAAATATATTTACATATATTTTGCGATGCATCTGAAATTGGTCACGGAGCAGTGGCATATGGTCATACCTTTGATAAAGTATTCGTTTCACCTGCACGTCTTTTATTTTCGAAGTCAAGAGTCAATCCTTTAAAAACGGTTTCTATTCCGAGACTTGAATTACAAGCTGCTGTGCTTGCAGTACGAATATATTTGTTATTGAAACGAACGTTTGGAAATCACATCAAGGATGTAAACTTTTGGACAGACTCAATGACGGTCCTGTATTATATACGTGATGAGTCATCTCGTTTCGCAACTTTTGTAGCCAATAGGTTAACAATGATCCATGAACATACAATAACGACCCAATGGCGACACGTGCGAACAGAACTTAATCCGGCTGACATGACATCACGTGGCGTAACGGATATGGTAAAACGAGAATTTTGGTTGAACGGTCCAGACTTTTTACACGAGGAACCGGCGAAATGGCCAGCAACCACGATGTATGATGTTCCTGTGGAAAACGTTGAGGTTAAACGTACGACGTGTAATTTATCAGCATCGACTTCAGAAAATAAATTACTACATATGCTGCAGAGATTCTCCAGCTGGATGAAGTTAGTGCGCTCGATAGCCTGGTTGCTTCGTTTTATAGAATATATAAAAATGATGTTCGGAAATCGTGGAAATTCTTCCCTTTTACTTGGGTCATTGCGCGTCCGTGAGCTTCGTAGTGCAGCGTCGAACATTGTAATACTAGTACAAGGGGATTGCTTCGGAATACAGAAGAATTGTGTTAATCGTAAATGTATTCCGAAATCATTACACAAATTACGACCATTCTTGGATTGTGGTATTCTTCACGTCGGAGGAAGGCTACGGAATTCGAACCTTAGTGAAGCCGGTAAACATCCTATTATATTGCCGAAGAGAAATCATATTGCTGAATTGATTATTATTCATACGCACATTCTTGAAGGACATGCTGGTCCTATGCATACGTTGTGCATGTTGCGGGAAAGGTACTGGTTGATCGACGGATTATCCTCTGTAAAGCGTGCATTGAGCAAGTGTTTGGTATGTAAAAGACTGAACGCTACTAAACAAAACCAGTTAATGTCAGATTTACCTGCGGTTCAAGCGATTTCCGGTAGACACCCATTTGCCAACATTGGTCTCGATTACTTTGGTCCTTTCAATGTCAAACGTGGTCGATCAATAGAAAAGCGTTATGGATGTTTATTCACGTGTTTACAATGCCGAGCAGTGCATATTGAGGTCGCACACTCCTCGACAACCGATTCATTTATAATGGCTTTGTTTCGGTTCATCGCCCGTCACGATGCCCCAGAGAATATATATTCTGATAACGGAAAAAATTTCGTTGGTGCTAATAAATTGATAGAGGGGGAGTTTGGGTGCGTCTAATTCGATCGACAAGAAGAGCGCTGGCTGGCATGTGCATTGAACAAATTCCCTCGGAAGAGACTTTGTTGACAGCATTGATTGAAGTAGAACGCATATTAAATAACGGGCCTTTAGTCCCTATCTCCTGAAGTGATATTGAGGCAGTTGCTCTACGCCCAAACGACTTATTGCTACGACACAGCAACCTCAAGGTCCCAGTGAACATTGGGTTTGCAGAAAGAATGGGAATGAACTGAAAACAGGCCTTGTATATAACAGATGTATTTTGGAAAAGATGGAAGCGAGAATATTTTCAATGTTACAAGAACGACAACGATGGATCAACACACGTCGCGCAATTTAATTCCCGGTGATGTAGTATTGGTTGTGTCTGCAGAATTGTCGAAAATGTCGTGGCCGCTTGGTATTATTGAGACAGCGGAAGTGAGTGATGATGGTTTGGTACGAACGGTCAGCATACGAACAAAGGATGGCGTGATCAGGCGTGATATTCGGAAAGTATGCTTGTTAGAATGGTCCCAAGATGAGGTGGGTGACTTGGGTAAGGATCAGGACAACTCTTCATTATAAGGCAAGGAGCAGCACCGAAGGATGTGGTGAGTCTGCGACTTGCAACCTGGGATTCTTAGTATATATATCTATACTTATTGTATCTCTATTGTATCTGTCTAGGCCTGGGCAACCTGACAGTATCTCAGCCCACATGCAGTCTATGACGGTGCGGCACTTTGCCTGGATCAGGCTTGTGCTTTCACTTCAATAGGCTTATTTCACACACCTTTTGGTTTAAACATAGTCATCC